>JASKGN010013223.1:0-28503 GCA_030556245.1 Falagria sp. GC000072 | reverse complement strand
TTAGCTTCAGTTATCTATACCTTAACCATGATTAAGTAATGGATAAACGCAAATAGCTATTTTAGTATTTTTTAACTTTAACCAGAACACTAACCAAGCATTGAAAAACCGGCCCTAAAAATCTTCTTCACCTGTTTATAAATTGTTTGGCAGCATTTGCATCAGTGAAAGCTTGCCATTTAGCTGTAGGAACGTTATGTCTATCCATAAATGCTTTCGCCCAATCTTTATTCGACTCAATTTTTGCGGCTTCCCTCTCAGGTCCAAATACCAAAATGTTGGATTTATTTAAAACATCCGCTATTCCATTTGCTAAGGGATCTTCTGGACCAATGGCCACCATGGTGATGTTATTATTTTTACACCATTTTGCAACTTCCTAAATAATAAATTTATATTGTATATTTATTTGTGTTCTAAATATGTTGTAAAAAAGGCAGTAGTTGTTGGAACAAAAAAAAACTATTTTTTAAACTGCCAAATTTGTAGAACACCAATTTGGTTGCATCCATTGTAACTCCCTAGTGAAATCAATCCAAAATTGAAAGAATGGAAAGAAACACATATAATGGAAATGGCATTCAGTCAAAACCTTCAGGACGACCATTAAGTCCTGTAGCGAAAATTAAATTTTGCGTCGTAAAAGAAGGAAATTTTTCTTTCGCAATTTATTAAAGTTCATTTGAATTTAATTATAGCGAAGAATGCCTCTATTAACTTTGTGAAAGCCAGAAGTAAAAAATTGAAAGAAATAAATTTTATTATCCTACTAATTCAATTTTGAAAATTTGCGCAAACTTTATAAAATGTACAAACTTTATAAATTGTACATTATAAACGTTCCCCATAAAATAAAACTATACAAAACTTACCTCAAAGTTTTTGATATCCAAATTGACGTTCTTTGCTTTTGGTAATTGTTCAATAGCAAAACTTCCAGGAGCTGCATAGATATTCCCGACATTTTTACTTTGAGAAAGTTTCCATGCAATTGCATGTTCTCTGCCGCCGCCGCCAATGACCAGAACATTTGCAGACATTTTGTTGAATTAATTACTCGTTGTACAGGAATGCTGAGTTTATGTAAGTTGAGTCCTCGCAACTGTTTGTTCTGTCGTCAGCTGAAAACACGCAGAGTAAGATTCTATAAGTTGACTTTAATGATCAAGTTAAATAGAGTTGATATATAAGGTCAAATGGCAATGTTAATAACAAGATAACAACTATCAGAAGATTTGTTAGAGAAAAATAATTATCATTGCATAATGTTGTAGTTAATTATGACGAAATATTTGTAAGATTAAAAACAGATGTGGCGTCAAGAAGTAAGGAATATTTTGGATAAACAAGTAAATAAGAAATAAATTGTAGATTTGAGGTTATTTAATTGCTTTTTTTGGTAAATCTTTTGTATATATTATAATATATTATAAATATTGCAAATCAATTAAAACTAAGGTTTTCATAAATGTTATACATTTTCAAAGTATTATCTTCATGGATTCTGATGAATCTTTTAAGCAATCCCTTAAGATTTAGAATACTGCTACAGGATTTTTTTTTATTGTAAATTTAGCAGTAATTATATTAGTAGTATACATTTTATGAGAAAGCCAAATATAATACATAGCCCATAACCACCTAAAATTATCAAATAAATCTTTGGAAGTAAACCAATTTATAAATGTATTCACCTGCTTCTTGATGAAATATAAATCAATCTATGGGAAGAATAATCTTGATGCAGGTTTTATTTTCCAAAACCAGTTCAAGTTATTCAAAAACATATGACGATCACAATCACATGCGCATGCGCACAGCATTACATATATCTATTGTAGTGTTTTGTTTTCCATATTCCCACAGAATTCTACCAATTTAGCACTAAAAATTCCTCATTTAATTAAAGCCAACTTCAAAATGGTAGCCGAGTCAATTATATCATTAAAACCCAAGGTATGTCCACACAAATCAAATTGTTCTTAGTAATATTCATAAACATTGTCCATGCCGTAGGTTAAAACAACAAACGACAAACCTAAATCTCCCAAATCTATTTATTCCTGGACTGTTAATGATGTACAGAAATGGTTACGACGACATTGTTCTGAGTTATTCACGCAATATAGTCCTTTGTTTTTAATGCATGAGATAACTGGCCATACATTACTTCGAATCAATGACAATTCACTTCTGCGTTTAGGTGTAACCGAACAGAAAGATCGAGAAGCTATATGTAGAGGCATTGTTAAACTTAAATTAAAAACGGATATCATGGAGATTCGAGATTTACAGAGGAAAAATAAAAATGCACAACAGTATGAATTAAGTGCGTTTATTTAAGTTATCTTATTGTATTGTTAAATAGAAATAATTTAATTGTAATTTTTAATAAGGAATAATTGACTGTTAAAATCAAATATGTATTATGTAAATTTATTTGTATTAATAACTTAAATTTTTAATTATTTATAATAAAATACTTTATTAATTTTGATAATAAAACTCAATGTTACAACAATCAAAAATATTATATTTAAACTCCAAGACATATTGCACGAATTTTTCCTCCATCAGCAAGCAAACAAGCAGCATCATTTGTTTGATTATTATATCTCGATGAAGAAAAGACAGTAATGAGTCTTCCTTTATTAGCAAACTAAATTGAAGTGATTAGATTTGTAAATATTTTAGAATATTATATTTAGTAACATACTGTATATCCTATAGGAACAGTTTCATTGCTACGAATGAGATGTGAATAGAAATTTGTATCCAAGAATTTATTCAATGCAATCATTGAGAATGTATATCCAGTACCACGTTTTAAATTTTTGGCAAAGCCATCAACACCTTGACCAGTATCACCACCAGGTTTGTCATCTCCTCTTCTGAAATTTTTAAAATTTTTATTAGTTTATAATTGCATCAAAAACTCCATCCATACTTTAATGGTTCATTCCAAAAAATTTCCCATGCAATTGGCGAACTTTTTTCAGGGTCAATCAAAGGATTGGGAATGTTATTAATTGCTTTGGCTAAAGTACATGCATTTGGCGAGGGAATTCCACTATGCAAACATAAAATTTTATCATCAATTGTGGCTGCAATAGGCAAGCAATCAAAAACTTCATTTACTGCTTGCCAAACTTCTCGACCAAGAATCATTCCAAATTTTTTTATGCATTCACTAGAATTACAGATTAGAATGAATTTTTGGTTGTTATTATAAAATATAATTCAGAATTACTTCACAAAACATTCTTTTTGTTGAATTTTTCTATGTTCATGACTGCCACGTAAAAGGATTAATTTAGCAGGATATAAGATTTTATAGCAGAACAAGTAACTAATAACTTCAATTCCAAAAGGGGTTCGATCAATATAATTACCCAGGAATAATATAGCAGCAGGACAAAAGCCTGGAGAATGTGGCCAAAGCATTTTTTCGAAATATAATAAATCACCATAGTTTCCATGTATTGAACCTAAGGGTACAAATAAAATTGCTTCTTAATATTATTACAGTTTTGGGTCAGAGGGGAAAAGGCACGGTATTCAAGGAAGCTAAAAAGATGTATTAATAAGTTACAATCTTTTTGTAACTTTTGAAAACATTAGAAGTCATTTTGAAATTTAGCAAACCGCCGTAAAATTAAATTTTTGTTTGTTTGATTTTGAAAATTCGAAAAGTAACTACCACGTCTTTTCCTAATGACCTTACCAATATTTGCTTATACCTAAAATATAAACTGGAGATTTCAATTCCACCAATCGTTTTTCTCCAGAAACTAAGCTTTTCACACGTTTGCAAACTTCAATAAGACGATTGCCATAAAGAGAATCACTTATAGTTCCCCAATTGAAATCAGCAAGTGAGTTTCCTCTGTTTCCACTGGCTACATTATTTACATAAGTTAAAAGTCGCAAGTTTCTAATTTGTTCGTTGTAAAGAACAGATGCTGAATTAATTTCGCAAGACAAAGGACGTAGTTCTCGAGTTATACCAGCTTCTTGTAATGTATTGCCACTACAAACATCTTTCGAGAAAAAAAAGTTAAATAGAATGTTTTTGATGAACATTAATCAAATCCATACCTTTTAAACCCCAAATGTTTTCTACATTTATAACATGTCCACTTTGAACTATTTTCAAAGTATGTGATGCTATAGAATAAGTTTTTTCTTGTTTACTTTGGAATGTCATAGATTGAACTGAAATTAAATTGTTAAAAATCAAATAACAATGAATTTATAAATAAATACGTTTAGAAAAATTTGAATTTCTATGTGATTCAGTTCCTCGTTCCACGTTGTAATAAACTTTCTGAATACTTTTTGGTGCTCGAAGACATGAAGCTAATCCTTTAAGATTTAGAATATTCATAAAGTTCATGTATTCATTAGAAGATAGTTTTTTGCCTGCAGTATTCATTTTCATAGTTCTGTAAGAAATATATTTGGTATTAATTGTTTTGTTTCTTAATTTAGAATAATGGAATATTACACAATACACTGGCGAAGTTCAGGATCATTATTAGCTCTGACCATTGTTAAAAGACCTTCAAGTTCTTCTCTACTAAGATAATCATCTCCATCAGTATCAAACATTCGAAATAAAAATGTTTTACGGGCTTGGGCAGCAATGCCTTCATGAACAGTCATAGGGTCTAATAAGGCAACTACACAAACAAAATCTCGATAGGTAATAAATCCTAAACTAGTATTATCAGCCGCTCTAAAATGGTTTACAGAATTGAATATATTACAAATATTAATATATACCAAGTAGATTTCTTTATATACCTAAAAATCTGAGTTACAATAGTTCCAGTTAATCCAAATTTATTCATCATAAGATTAAAATGGTAGAAAGACATCAAAGCATTTGGAGAACATGTTCCAAAAAAGTCTTTGTATAAAAACATATGAGAAGATTTTAAATTAGCAGAATCGATTAAAACATCTGCATTGGAATTGGATCTAGTAAACATGCAAGAACTAGTCACTTCAATAATACAGCCGAATTGCACAAATTGATCAGCATAGGATTCATAATTCAGTGGTGTTGCACGCAGTTTTGGAAATAACTCCAAGAACATGGGTGAAGATAATGAGTTTCGAATATAGTAAGTTTGTAAATTGTTGTATGTAAGCCATGTATATCCATTTGGAACTACCGCTTTACGTTTTTGCTCTGCATTGAGTGTAGTTTTGAAATAAATGCACAAAATATAATTGAAATGGTGTTCCGAAATTGGAATTGCTATTTTAAATAACCTATACATTTGTAGAGGTGGTGGATCCATTCCAATCACCTATAAAATGTTCTTAACCATTTGATTAAGTTTGTCTAAATTTGTAACGGATACGTACCGCTTTAATGTCTTTAGTTGCTTGCAATTTCCATGTTTCCGAACTATGAGCACCAGATGAGACTAGGAAAACATACCCATCAAATATTTTACACAAGCAAGTATTATCGGGTCCCATTATAATTGAAGTTATTGTGTCCCTGGGGACGCTCGCCATCATTTGCTTCTTCTAAACTCTCTAATAACAAAAGAAGGACATACCTATATGGTGTAAGTGTAAGATTATGGAATGGTAATAGGTGTTGTAAAAAAAATAAGATAAGTAACAAGAAAAATTTGCACAACATTTAGAAAAATATCAAAAAGTGACACTGTTCACAAATGTAAATGTTTAGATTAGTAATTTTGATTAGTAAATCATAAAACATCAGAAAACAAATAAATGTCAAACAAATTGTTATAATTTGCGATTACTCGATGTAGTTCTAAATAATTTATTCAAAAATAGTTGGTATACTTCTCTAACAAGTTATATTTAAAAATATTTAAATGTTATGTTTACAATTAGAATAAATCTTGCAAAAACTTGCTTTTATGGCAATTAGGAAACAATTGCATAAACTAATAAAACTTTAAATGTTTTTATACATAGAATTTCAATCACTTTCGATGTGGCTATTGAAATATTATTATTAAATTTAGCCACTTAAAATCCCATTAAAATTCATATTTTAACAAATTGGCCATAAATTTTTTTAAATATAATTTTCTACGGGTAGATATATTTAGTCTTCCTACGGTTTCATATATCTTAATATATTTTATTTAATAAACAATATAATCCAATTCGAAGGATTATCCAAATATTAATGGTAAGCCAAAGTTTAAATTTAACTATATTACAAGAAGTGTTTGGAGTAATGCTGATATTTTAGCAAGAAATTGTATTGGTAGTAAAAACTTTATTCAGCAGCCTCCTCGTTCAAAATATTCTCACTGATGGCTCTTCTCATATTGGTAAAACTACTTGTACTGCTAAAACAGAAAAAAACAACAAATATTAGTTAGTATTAAAATTCTAATTAGTTAATATAAAGCAGGGTTGCATAAAAATTTGACTTTATGGTAAAACATTTAAAAATGTTTCAAAATATTTTAAATTATCTAGCGATTTATTTGAGACCTCCTACAGACTAACCTAGAGTGATTTTATTTTCTATTCAATGTCTAGAACAAGAATATTATCAAACAAAAATTTCTGCACAAAGATAAACCCTTAATTTTACCGAATTAAAAAATCTCCCATAAGAACCAATCTAAATTGGAAGTGGCAACTGCTAATGCAACCCTGATATAAAATTGTAAACTTTTATTCTATTCCATTCTAATATATTTACCTAGAGCTAGAATTACCAGTTCGAGAAATACGTATAGGAGGACTAGGTGGCAAAGGTGGTAATCGCATACCAATTCCTGGACGAGAAACAGGTTGTCCCATTACACGATCGATACTGGGATCATTAAGTGTTGGCAATGCATCTGCATCACTTTCTGCAGAGGAAGGTGGCGATTGCCCATTTTCACTACTTGAAGTGCCTTTGCGAAACATTGGGTCACTGTAACTATATAATATGGAATTATTTAAAGTATCACGTCTTAAATCTATAATGAGCTACTTCAGAGTTTACTTTGAACAAAAAACTTTGTTATATCAAAGTTACAAGCAGATGTATTTCCTTGTAATTTGGATGTAAGTTACTAATATCTAAAATAACTACAAAGATAATTAAATGGTACGTACTATGATCATAAATTATTTATAAAGTTTTTGTGGAAAAAACGTTTAATTCAATTCAATTCAATAATTATAGATCTGGTTTTGTTTTACTATTCATTAATTTAATTGCACACAACCCCAGAACAATTTCATAATATTTCTGTTTATTTGCTTTAATTCTTAACAATTATTTGCTTTATATTGTGATATTAAATTCTATAAGATAACAAGTTTTTGTCTACTAATTTGTCGTCCTTTGATCCAACTTACATTTTGCTTATTGGTGGTAATTTGCTATCTGGTGTCATTAGTGAAGAAATTGAATAATCTGCATAAGTAGATGCGTGAATTTCTTGCTGATATATTAAATATAATTCTTGTAAATCTGGTGGAAGTTTAAGTTTCCCATCTGGAATTATTTAAAGAAATTTATATTATATATTTACAAATCTAAAAGTTGGCAATTATAGGAATAGTTTTCATGGAGGCGTGACAGGAGTTATAGGCGTGACAGCAGCAAAATTTTTAACCAATAGGAAGGGAGCAATTTACTACTTCTCAACTCCTACCGCCAGTCACGCCTCCATGAAAACGACCCCTAAATATACACGGTATTTTAATTTATTTTGTTAATCAGCTGGATGGAGATATTTATTTCTTAAATTTTTTTATGACTTTAGTAGTACAGTGATACAGATTGTACATTAATAATAAAGCTTACCTTCCATTAATTGTCTTTGCCTTGTAATAATCTCCTCACACAATTGTCTTTGACGATCATACCGAAGTATAACTAAATCCCTCCGTCGTAATTCATGTTGCCGTACTAATCGTTCAGATTGTAACGCCATTTTGTCTGCTTCAAGTTCATGTACACGACACATCAAAGCCAAAATTTCTCGCTCATCATCAGAAGACAGTAACGCCGGTAACTTCTACAAAATTAAATTTAGCATTGATTGCAAACCAGAACAAAGTTAGTAAATAAACTTACATCTTCTAATTCAACACCTCGTTGTCTACAAGCTTCCAATTTCTCTTCAATATTACTTCTCAACTCCGACCATTTTTCCTGTTCCCGTTCAATCTCAGCAAGTTCCCCCCATGCTTGTTGTACAGTTAACTCCCCATCATTATCCAAATCATATTCTTCCTCATCATCATGTCCAGCTGATCGAAAACTGTCAGCAGTTCCTAACTGCCTCCTTCTAATAGATTGTTGCGTCTGAGCCCGAGACATATTCAAAGTATTCTTATAAAGCTTATTATTTCGACTCTCCCAATTCGAAATTACCAAATGCTGACGTTCTGCTTCCATCCCTAATCCCAGCAAATGCGAATCAATTTCCATCAACTTCCGGCGTAATTTCATTTGAGTTTTGAATGTTTCCACAATTTGCTCTCGAATATTCTTAGCTTCAGTAGATCGCTCTTCTGCATTCATCTTAATATCAGCCGACCGAGGTCTTTCCTCAGTCATTTTTAGTCGTAGACGTGAAATTTCGTCGCGAAGCTCAGTAATTACCGTTTGATATTGATTGACATGATAATTCACATCCAAAACCGTGCGTTCTACTTTATTTGAAATATGGTTAGCTCGATCGGCATAAATCAAAGTATTCCGTGATTCGTCCTTTTGACTTACGGCAGGGCTAACTTGAGCAATCATCACCGTTTTGCTATTGCCACTAAGAGCTTCTTTCAATAACCGCGTCAATTTCGAATCGCGATAGTTTACATATCGCGCACCACCACTCAGTGCATTTATGCAATTTCCAAGTGCTAAAAGCGATCGATTAATATGAGCCCCTTCTTGTAAACGTTTGCCGCGATTCTTCGTTTTGTTAGCACGTTCGGAACCAGCTAAATCAATCATGAAAAGCTTCCCTTGACGAATTTTCATTCGTAAATGGTCTTTGGCATCTAGAGGAATCGTATGTCGTACAGTAACACTCAATAACGCATGACTTCGTGAAGATGTTTTATTCATTGCTGTAGGTTCAACTGTTCGAGCTTTGTTACCTTTTTGTAACAAATTCATTACCTAGATGACAAAATAATAGAATTAGGTAAGATTTACTAATTTGGAAATGATCACGTACTTCATTAGTAGAATTTGTGGAAAGCTCAGTTAATCCAGCAACTTGAATACTACGTCCTTTGGCATCCTCACGCAATTCTAAATAACCTGAAGTGGGATTCAGCAAATCACGGATTTGTTCGTTGTAAATTTCCATGTAAGACATGGTTACCTAAAAATAGTAACGACAGGAATTAAAGAAAGCCAAGAAAGTGGTTTATTTATGGCAATGCAATTTAGTCTGGGCTTTTGTTTGTTAGTGCTGGAAGCTTTTCAGTATTTGCACGCTTATTTATGCAGAAGTTGTTCAAAGAAATTGCGAATTACATTATTACCCAGAGAATGACCTAAATAAATCAGAAGTACCAGACATGCACATCTATTCAAATTCCAAAGGGTTTTAGTTACTAGCTAGTGGCATTATTAATAGATTTAGTTCACTTTTTGTATAATGCTAATTAATATTTATTCATGACGTCGTAAAATTATGCTAATATTATAGTTAATTTAGTTGCGATAATAATTATGGTTATTGTTATAAAGTACGGGTGTTTTTATGAAAACTAACATATAATGAAACAGTCGTATAGTTAATATGTTAAATTTAATGTTATTGATTTTCAAAGACACCTAAATATCTTTAACTGTCAGGTTTCGATAGTTAATTAGTAATTCATTAGTGGCATAGTATTACACTATATAATTTGTACATATGTCGTATTATTATACTTAACTGCTAATGAATAATTGAAAATGACTGCGAATACGAAGGGAAACTTAACGGGAAATATTGTAATCGTTATTTTCTGACAAGTTTTATTGTTAAGGATAAATTTTATATCGAATACAGTTACTTATATGATATGGGTTTATATTGTCAGCTTTGCACTTGCTACTATTATTGTTATCGATGTAATTATATTGAAATTCAAACATAAATATTATTTTTTGAGGAGTTTTGCTTGATTTTTGCTTAAATTCTTCAGTAATGAGATTGCCCAATCAGAAACAAGTAAAGTTACGACAATGGCCGAATGATTACGATAATCACCGTATATTTCTACAACGCCAAACTTATTGCATTCATATTTAATATTTCAATTTTTTTATGTTTTGCAATAATTATATGGCTTCCAAAACTTAAAATACTTCTTTTCTGATAAACTTTGATTATTGTGACTTAATACGATTTGCTGTTTAGTTCTGTTTGGATTAAATTTAATTACAGATACATAAATAACTTGGTTAAAAAAGTTAAATTCAGTGAAATACTAATTGAAAAAAATCGATTGGAATAATAAATTTTTCAATTTGTATATTTGTACAATTGATTTCATTTCTCATACTTCACTTTCTTTTCCTGATAATGAAAATCGTAGTTTTTCAATATGAATTTACCAAATTATCTAATATTCTCATAATTTAACTATTTATTATAGAAGAATGATTATATACTATAGAAAAATCAATGTTTTTACCGCACCATTTTTTGCTTCTTTATTCTATACATGTACATGTTGGAAAAGTATTAGAATCAGTCAAAAATTCAAACGTTTTTCAAGTTATATTAGATTTAAGATTAATGTATACACTTTTTGGGAATAATTAATGGATTACCAATAATTTTAATATTATTAGTAATCCTAATCCATCCCGGCGATGGAAGGGTAATCAATTTTTTTCAGCGAATTTTCTTTACTATTTGGTGTAGGTTGGAAGTTGAATAGTAATAGTAATAGTAATTAAAACTTTTTTATTTACAAAAATGTCTCTGTATCGAGTGTTTGTAATGAAAATTTAAGATGGTTACATTAAGAATTGACTTGATTAATTCATATTTTAAGATTATGAATGTTATTGATTTATATTGGATATATAATATACAAATTTTGCAAAGATTTAAGTTCTAATTGTAATTTTGGCGCTCAACAAAAAATGACAATATAATCAAGTATTACTTTATTTAGGGCACGAAGAAAATTTCCAATGTTTTCAATAAATAAACACAAATCAAATTGCTATCTGTAAGTTACTGAAATAGAAGCAAAAACGAATTTTTTGCTGTATATTACTAATGTGCTTAATGTTTGAACTTTTCCATTCATGCCACGAACAATCAGTGAAGAATAAATAACATAAAAGCAAACATATTGAATTTTTTTTCAATTTAATGATTTGTAAAATTATAAAATCTTAACGGTGTTCCTGTTGTATTCAGTAATATACCTAATTAAATTTTGTAAGCTGGATATAAATTGATTTGTTTTGTTTTGTTTTCAAAGACACAGTATTCATTTGTTAACTTAGGTCTGTACCAACTAAAAACTTACACAGTCTTCGGATTTTGCCTTTAAAGTAATTAACTACAATATTTGCTAACTGGAAAGAGTAACTTTGGAATAAATCATTAATAATTTTCTTGGCAAATGGGGTATTTTAAACATGTTTGACTCCAAATTTCAAATCAAAATGGCCGATGTTAATGGAATTATTAATACGCTGATTTGATGTATTCAGAGAACGCGAGCAACTTTTGTATCTCGACTGACAAACAATATTTCCTGACAAATTCACATTTGGATGAGGAAGTAGAAAAGTTAGCTCGTTAGTGTAACTAAATGTGAATTTATCAGGAAACACACACACACACACACACACACACACACACACACACACACACACACACACACACACACACACACACACACACACACACACACAAACAGTATTGTTATAAACCGTATTTGCACACAACTTAAATATTCCAATGTATTTTTATCAATTAATATGACATTTACTATCCGATAGTTTATAAAATATTTTAATAAGCATATAATAATGAAGTAATTTTTCCATTTAGTTTTTATTTCATTTTAAAAATAATTGAAAAGTGTGATGGGAAATTACGCCTTTAATATAAATTAAAATCAATATAAAACGAAAAAGCCCACACAAAGAAGAGGAATGACGCGCATTGTATTTAAAAATCATTAGCTTCATCAAAACTGCTTAAAATACAACAAATCGGGTGGTATCGAACACAGTTTGGAATAAAGCAATTTAGCATGTTCACAGTTTGCTTTAGTTGCTTATATTGTTGAAATTATTGATTTATCTCTATGCACACGAAAAGTTATAATTTATTATTATTGTTATTATAATAATGTGTTGTACTTGTGAACAATAAAGTCAAGTAGATTTTAGTAATAGCTGCATTGAAATATGTACCACTTTAACTAAATAATATGACAATAGTATTTTTTCAGTGGCGTAACAATAAGTAAAGACCACAGTGTATTCAGGGAATTTTAAATTTCAATTTGATTCAGGGCCTTTTTAGTTTCACCCTGATTGTTTTTTAATGTTTCAAAATTGCGTAATAACAAATCATCTTTGGATGAGTTTCTTTAACAAAAATAAAAGACAATAGTTTGACTGACTTCATGATCGTTGATATACATTTCCATATTTTTTTTTTGTTTCTAATGTGGATATACCCACGTATAAAAGTTTTCGTGTGACATTGGAAATTGAACACGCACCGTTATTACAATATTCAGATTATGAATATTAGTGTGGTATATATGATGAATAAGTACGTTTGTAGATAAATAATGTTTGGCGTAGTTAATGTCAATTTGAGAAAGCTTACAGTATTAAAGCATATACACGCACTTGCATATAACATGCAAGCGGGGGCTTTGGGGGTTAATGAGGAAAAACAGAATGGAAAACATTTACAATACTCACGCTGTATTGATCCTGTTTATCTTTCACTGCGTTAAATAAATCATTTAATGCTCGAACCATTATACCTGGTTGGGAAGGATTTCCAACCATTGTGTGTGTTTTTCCAGCTCCTGTTGGTCCATATGCAAATACCGTTGCGTTGTATCTGTTTAAAATTTTATAATTTTTTCATATTTGATTAAAATAAAAAATTGTAAAATTAAACTTTAACACCAGTTATTTTAAGATCACAGTATTTTAAATTTATGAAATGGAGTAGAATTAGTTTTCTTTTAAATAAGAAATATAGAAATAGGCGATGTTAAAGCTTAATAATATTAAAGTTCTATAAATATTTTTTCAACGTTTACTCCTTATTCAAAAAGCCAAAAATTGATGACATTAAGTGCTGTACTTAATTTCCAAACTTTTATATTGATATCACATAATAATGCAATTTATTTAATTGACAACAAAATTGTATTCCCAATTTTATTAATGCAACAAACACATTTGTGTATTTATTTAGTCATTATTTGATTTGTATAATAATAATTCTCTCTTTCCGAATTATTTTGCTATAAAAGCCACGTGACTGAATTTGAAATTTTAAGTTGGCAACACTTAAAATCATATTCATTGGTACTGTTGGTAATACATTTTACCAAAAATAGTAGAACACTGTAAATGCTAATCTATAATTACAAATTTTTATCACGTGACTACCATTCTAAAATAAACACTATATATTACTTAATTACATAACATACCCTTGTAAAACGTCTTGAATCAGCGTTTTAGTAGTTTTCTCATAAACTTCTTCCTGAGTTGAATCTTCTCCAAAAACATAATCGAAATTATATTTCAATTGCAACCCTCGCTTTTGTCGTAATACATCTTGTTTATCTGATTCCTCTCCAAAAATTATACTCTGAAAATATTATAAACAAAATTACAACTTATAACTAAACTAAATAATTTATTTTTTAGTTTATTTTGCGTCAATACAAAATTACCAATATCCAAAATGACATATTGATTTCAAAAGTTAAGTAATTAAGTTGAAATGTAGGTACATTTGACAGACAAAAAAAAAGCAATTATATTTGACATGAACATAAAGCTTGATATTAACAAGCGATAATTATACAATTACTATTACTAATTAAGGCCAATCGATTAACGATTACATAAATAATTCTCATCATTTAATGTTCGGGCATTACTTTAAATGTTTAATACATTTTCATTTTTACCTTGTGTGTATTTATTTTCTTAAATCAACTTGAACATAAGTACTTTTATATAATTACCGCTATTTGCTCATCATTCATGCCAATGGTAAACACATTTCTTTTTTTTTTCTTATGAATTGTTCATGTTTTTCATATTCTAAGAAAGAAAAAAGTAAAGAATAGAGGAATAATTGAAATTGACAATGGAAGATGATGTTTTGGTATTTTATTGATATGAGTAAAGTTGAAATTTTAATTCCTTTGTGTAAAAACGACGTCTTTGTATTTGGAGGGTAATTAAAATGATTTGAAGACAAGTGCAATGTCCGTAAGTTATAAAAGGGTAAAAGTTGACTTCAGGTTTAATGGTTTACTTAAATGTCAATTATACATTACATGTTCTACTGAAATAGTAAATAGTTTTAGTTCATTTGAATCAATGACTTGTGTTTTTATAGTTTGTCTCGGTTATTAACCTGGGTAATAAAACTTTAAAAAACAATGTTGGGAAGATCTTGATATAATTGTTCAATGTTGACTGTAATTTTGGTTACAACTTAATAATCAGGACATGAAGGGTGGGGGTGGTGAATATCACCAATCCAAAGAATAAATTTTAAAAGTTTGTCAAAACTGTAAAATTATCTGTACTTTTTATTTTAGTAAAAATTGAAATCTCAAACATTTACTTCTTGAAAAATGTAGGGTCGGGAAGTATAACTTCCTAGATACTAGACCAGAAAAGACACCGCTCGAATTTTACAATTTGAACGGCAGTCATAGCCAACTAAGCTACTAACCTTCAAAATTTAATATTGATTTATTGATTTCTATTAAGTTGTGTACATTTTTAAAAGAATTTATCACAAATTAAAATCGAAAACAGTACGTGACACACGTGTGGAAAGCTTTATCATGGCTTCTACTGGTTGGTGGAATCGTCTGGGAAGTAACTCTTCCCAAACTTGTTTCACAGTATACTATTCTGAAATCATCATTAATTTACCAGAATATCTCAATTATAAAAACTTGAAGCACTTTTCTTCTGTTTTCAAGAATCTTCGAATTATTAATATGCTACATTAATTAATTTGGTAATATTAACATTTCCAAACATACAATTCTTAAATGAGAGAAATGAAAAATATCCCAAATATACTTAGGAAATTTAGAGTGTTGCTATTATTCATTACTGGAATTGACATAATATGAACTTAATTATAGACTTTGTTGTAGTACAGGGTAATAAGCAATATTTAGCAACTTATTCAAGGTCACCTTATATGGTTCAACAAATAGTAATTTAGTGTACTAAACAAAATGTCAAAAATATAATGAATTAGGTATAAGTGTACGTTAACTTGATTAATATCCTGATATCAAAACCCTCAAATTCAACAAAACATTTTATTACTCAATTTGTCTTCTGACGTAAGTAGCGTAATTAATACACTAATTCTATAAATAAATTCTTTAATTTTACAGGGTGGCACTTGTCCAGAATGATCTTTTTATCCTAAATAATAAAATACCTAAAAATATCAAACAAAAAAAAAACACTAGAAGTATAATTTGTAAATTGGTGTTACATATTCTTGACTTCTATAATTCTTATTTGAAAGTACATATTAAATATTATTTAAATTGCAAAATGAAAATGAAAATAAAACTTTATATTTATTTATCAATACATGCATTACATTTTTATTGAAATAATTTCTTTAAGGCTCTTCCTCTTTGAGAATAATAAAGACATTGAATAAAATAAAAATTCAAACAAAGAAAAGCACAACAAAAACGTCTCACATTAAAATCCAATTAAATTCAACAGAAGTCAAGCAGTCCTTAAAGAAAGCGAAAACATTCAAGGCATTGTTAAATCGATGAATCAAGCGAAACCTTTATAAGTGCTGTCCCTATTCTTCGTTTATTCATATTTCCTTTTGCAATAATTACTTTTCTTCTTTTGTTCGATAACGATAACTTGTATTGATCCTGTCAATTTTTCGAATTAATTGTCTTACTAATTGTGCGTCAGACAAGCGACTCATGCTTTCAAAGAAGTTCAGAATTAAGGATGCGTCATTCTTATTCAAAGGGTTATTAGGATTTCATGTTGGTATATATTTTACCATGATGTTTTTATGCTATAATAATAGCGTATTATAGATAAGTATTCAATGCAAATATTAATTAATTATAATCTTAATCAGATCTTTTCAATTTTGGTTATATAGAATTTGATGGAGAGGTGGTGGGGAGAATTTTAAAACAGTGCTCCAAGAGCATTTCAATTTTGATCCGGAATGCGCCCTTTTCAGAGTTTTAATGTTCCAAAACTTTTTGGACTTAAGAGCTTAATTTAAAAAGACAGTGGCGTATCACAAAACCAGTAAAAAGTAAATAAATAAAAGTGTTTCCAAATTACCCCTCTGGATATAAAGAAAATACAAACCTTCTGATTTTGAGTAAAAAGAATTCTTTGGCTTTCGTCAGATTTTAAGGGACGTATCCGCACAGCAACCATAAGACGTTCCTCAGCACTGTTAGGGGGTTTACGAGATGTGTCACTGTCGGAACTGGATGGAGGATTTGAACCCATCGTGGCAGCCGGGGTTGCTACGATGCGCTTTCGTTTCGACCGAATTTTGATGTTTTGCACTTACAAACTACACACGAATTGTTTGGTCTGTTTTCAAAATTTAAAATGTTGAGTAATTCTGCACTTGCACACTTTTAATTTAGTTAGCATACTGATGAGATTTTTAAGCATTTATTAATAAACATACCATAACAATTTAAAAAAGTTTAATTACTTAATTAAATTTACAATTTTTCAAAGTTAGTGTTTTTGAACAGGATTTTCGTCACGACGGAGCAAATATACACACGATTTGGAATTAGCTCACCTTCGTAATGAATGCTTAAAATGAACTGAAGGATTGTAATTTTTGTTGTGCAAGCGGTGGTGTGCTAACTATGATCGAACCTCCTCGAAAACGGTGGGTTTCGTCCCCATGGAGACGGCAAACACAACAGCACTTTGAATTTACAAGTTCTAAGCTTGCACATACCTAGTAGCAATATAGTAAAATGGAAAAGATATTGAAAATGGGATTTTTTTCCAAAATACAAAAAAAAAATGCTAAAAATATTTTTTAAATTAATTAAAATTGTACACAAATTTTAAAACTACATATTATAATTATATTCTTTTATTTCTTTAAGTTTTAACAGAATATAGAAGTTCAAATCTTGTTTTATTAAAATGTTTTTAAGACGGTTCTGATTGTCCTTCTTTTTATTTTTCTTCTTGTTCATGACCTTGTGTGATTAGATTAACTATACAAGGCTAGGCCACTGGCCTGCGTTTGAAATTTGAGGGGGTTGTTAACTAAATAAACGGAAACGCAAACGAAATTTATACGAAGAAGAACTAAATTTAGTCAAACTTTTTTTTAGACAAAATAGGATTGAATCTAACTTAACTTAACCTAACCTAGCCTAACCTATCCAAACCCAACCAAACCTGTCCTAACTTAACCTGACCTAATCTAACGTAACCTACCCTAACCTACCCAATATTAATAGTAATATGTATAAAACATAATGATTTTACTATTACCTACAAGATAATTCTTTAAAAATCGTTTTTGTAACGAAATAGCTTTACTATTAGTCTGCAATAATTACCCTTTCGTGAATAATAAATAACCATGATAATATGTATACTTTATTTAAAAGAATTTGAAAAGCGCACTATATTGATTTCCTGTTTAAATCTAATATAAAATGTAAATTATGAATAGAAAAACATTTTATATAGGTAAACAAGATCCGTATTGAAAAAATATGTTTATTAAAGAAACATTATATATACATATATGATTAATTAACGAGTAACTAATATTAACGAAATTAGTGTATGAACTTTAGTTATTTATTTTTTGTCAAAAACTACCAACCTCATCTTTAATTATAAAAATATTACGAATTTTATATTAAAATAAATATTCCATATTTTAAAAAGTGGAAAATATATAAGTTATGGGATCAAAGGCATGATACATAATTAAATATTTGAACTACATAGATAACATCTAAAACGTAGACCAAGTGAACTAGTAATTAGATTCTAATGAATTATACAGAAGTTCATGCATTCACTGCTGTCATTTCTGACACTATTTACATTGCAAGGGTTGCAATGCATTTATAACGTTGATGTAATGTGTGTCAGTGGGTAGCCGATAGATTTCAATCCCAATTGCTTCCATTAGAAAATATATTTCAGGTATATATTATTATCATTCAAGATAGATAAGCAATGATTTATATTAAAATTTTAGTAATGTAATAATTATTATTATTTTCGTGATTATTTTATACCTATTTGAAAAATGAGGTTAGATTTTTTAATTAATTTTTTAAAATTGTAATTTATGTAATATCAAAATGTTAAATTTTTTAATTGGTCTTCATATATCACAAAATGGCCGAGTCTAAATCTGCCTGTAAAATGGCGGAGTCTAACTCTGACCGCCATTTTGTGATATATGGATTTACATAAATGGAATGTATAATATCAAAAGTATAAATTTTAAATTTAGTTTCAAGGTTTTACCAAAAATATATGAAATTAAATTTATTTTTAGGATTTTCTTTTAATTTACAAATAAAATATACAAAATACCACAGGAAAATATGTTATACATATTAAGTCATTAATAAATCTAATTTAAGTAGAAATAAAAGAACTTTACACGTTTAAATAACTTTCCTAAAAATACCTACCTACCTACCTATTGTTAAATCCTAGTTTAAACTAACCTTTGGAAATAATTTATATTTAACTTGATTTGGTCCAGGAAAACCCAGTGCGTTTTACACGTCAAGGGCAGCCTTCAACTTCCTTTATTTCCCTTGTAAAATTCAAGGGTAAACAAACGATAACATTGTTTCAAACAAATAAATTAAACGAATTTCAATTTAATACGAAAATATATATGTTAGCCCTCATAAACATTACAAAGCGAATTAAAAAAACAATGAATTAATTAATTTAAGAATGACGTACGCCTTAATTATAATAATATATAATATATTATATTTATCGAGGCTAATTTCACCCTTTAGTAAAATACAGTACTTCCAAAGCTACGTTTATTTCAATTCTGTTACGATTAATATACTAAGAATATAAATTAAAATAAACAAGTAAAATCAGAAAACTTAACATTAACAACAACAATTATTTATTAATGTATTAAATATTTAAAATATTTTGTTGCAATAAATAAAATAATATAATTACGTTGGAAATAAATTGTTTACACCTTGTATAATACAACACAACAAGGAGCAAAATATCCTGACGTAGGTAGCACGTGCAAAGTTAAAGATGCTTATCAATGAGTCGAATCAATGTCGAATTAAAATAGCTACGGAAAGCTTTTCGATTTATGTATGGTGCATGGAAACTTTATTGTTATTAGTTTCATGAATTTCTAAATTTCTCTTTTCAATTTTAATATGCAATACTTTTAAAAATGTAACATTTTAATATTTCAAATTTTGCAGAGAGAAATTGAATTTAAAAAGCAGTATTTAAATGATATTAACATATTATATTTATTAAATATTTTTCAGAATGTTTTATGATTTATATTGTGGCAATGAAACAGCGGACATAAAGAAACAAAGAAAAACAAAATGGTACCATGGTGGATTGGCAGCAGCCGGAGCGGCGTGCATCACACATCCAGTCGATTTAATCAAGGTGCATTTACAAACTCAGCAAACTGAGAAACTTGGGATTATACCAACTACTGTGCTAGTTGTAAAACGAAATGGTAATTACTTATCGAAAAATTTTAAAAAAATGTTGTAATTTTTAATTGAGATAAAAATATATAATTTTTTATTTATTTAGGTCTTCTTGGATTATATAATGGCATTTCGGCATCTTTGCTGCGACAATTGACATATTCTACAACTCGATTTGCAATTTATGAAATGGTAAAACAATCGCTTGGTACTACCGCACCATCATTTGGGGTTGCTGTTCTTTTAGCAGCAGGAGCAGGAGCTGCTGGAGGTTTTGTTGGAACACCGGGGGATATGATTAATGTCCGGATGCAAAATGATATGAAACTACCTGTAGAAAAAAGAAGAAAGTAAGTAGATTTTAATAATATTAATTTTGAGAGTATTAATAGTTATTTAAGCAACGAAAACGTTAATATAAGGCGTTTAATAGTTAAGATCATTAATGGTCGATTAACGTTTCATTGATCCTTTCAAATATGAGAGAATTTTCTCTAAAAGTAAGAAATTTGATGAATAAACTACAGATCGTAGTACATAGATAGCCAAATTCAAAATTTATATTCATCCATAAATAAATTACAATTATCACTCCAGTTTTCAACCATTTTAAATTTCAGTTACAACCATGCACTAGATGGAGTAATACGAGTTGTACGTGAAGAAGGCCCCACAAAGTTATTTAACGGCGCTATAGCAGCAACTATCCGAGCTGCATTGATGACTATTGGCCAATTAGCTTTTTATGATACTGTAAAAAAGATATTGTTAAATACTGGATCATTTGAAGACAATACTGCTACTCACTTTGTAGCTAGCTCAGTAGCAGTGAGTATAATGATAATGACCCCTAGAAACCAAAGTTTTCTTAAACTATGTCATTTAACTACTTATTTATTTTAAGGGTATAATTGCAACAACAATAACTCAACCATTGGACGTAATTAAAACCCGCATGATGAATAGTAAACCTGGTGAATTTAAAGGCGTTTTGGATGCAGTTCTATACACAGCAAGAATTGGCCCTTTAGCATTTTATAAAGGGTACATTCCAGCTTTTGTCCGTATTGGACCACACACTATTTTAACATTCCTATTCCTCGAACAATTGCGACAAAATTTCGGTAAACTTTAAAATCATGAAATTAGAAAAAACACCAATACTCTTTTTATATATAAAAAAAAAATTGGAAACTTTAAATTGGTGCCAATTTTGAATTATTAAATATTTGGAATATGGAAGCATTTGTAGAGCAAATATTACCCGAAAGACCCACACTTATTTTATGAACGTCTTTTTGTTCTCTTTTACTCAATGTATTCATTTATTATAAATAATTTACATTGTTTTTTTACATTGATCCATTATTATAATGGTTTTACAATTGTATACAAATAAATTTTGGAAAATATAATTATATGATGTAATTAATGATTCTATAGATTGCATAAGTAAAATTAGTCGATAATGTATAAAAATCTGTTGAAACTTTGTGTAAAACAACGAAAGACCCACGTGGTTTGGATAACTACGAAGCACTGCATAATGAATAAACGTGAAAGACTCTGTTGTCTCTGTGATTATTATTTCTGATATTTGCCTAAAAGGCACTTTAGACATTGCGACATTACATTGTTTTCTATATACAAATTAACGCCATATTATTATTCTTCTTCTGTACATATAGGACTGTACAATTTTTATTGTCTTAAAATTGTATTAAATAAATTACCTTCTCATTCCTTGGCTTGATGAATTCTGTAAAGAAGAGCAATATATTCTCAACCGTAGAAGAACAGGCTTAAATCTGTTATTCAATGCATTTTACAAAGATTATAAAAGCACAATTGTAATATATCAAGGATTATTCCAATTTATAATAAACATAAGTACATAACTTACAAATTGCATTAATTGAGAATAATTTAATATAATTTGGGGACGCCTAGGTACGAGTTTTTTGTTTGAAGTTAATTGTGATCAAATGCAAGTTTACTTGTGCAAATACTGATGTACTTGTAGTTAAACAGTCTACCTAATAAAAATGTATTACAAATATTAAAAATAAATTAAAACTTTATTTACAAATATGTGCAATTCAATTATTGAATAGTATCCTATTAATAGCTATTTGTTAAAATTAAAAATTGCACACAGTATTTACAATATTTTAAATTCAATTACCAGCGAGAACAAATAATGCTTTGCAAGGCTTGTAAATTTTATTTATTGTGTGCTAATTTATTTTGTATGTTTATAACAAACGATTCGAATTCACAGTAATTAAAAATTTCCCTATAAGGAATTAACTGCAATCATGGGCCGCCATTTTGTGTGATATCCATTACCATGTGCGTTTCTACCCTACTATTTTCTTATAGCAATGAAGCTTAAAATAATTCAAAAAACGTTACTCGCTTATATTCAGATGTTTCTGTGCCTAGAGAAAATAAGTGTCAACGCCTAAAATAGGCATTTTGCCAAACTTCCGAGTTCTACTAATAACAAAACAAAAATCAGGCTACCAAAGTGTGCTTTTAGTTTCATTTCTTTACTAGATAGCCAAACAACTATATAAAAGTCATTCAAAAACAATTTTCTTCAAAGTACATGCGTCTCATACAATGAATCAAATCAGAAAGTTGTAATGCTGAAAATTTGAGATGAAATTACTTACCAGTTAATTTTACAATTTAAATTCGTGTATTTGCTTCATGTCTACCTTTACCTCATTTACATTCTATGATTATAAAGTTATGCTTTATATTTATCTGTCTTATTACATTTTACAAAATATTTAACTAAAATTAAAAACGAATTTATAAAAAGGATAATTTATAATGAACATTACAATTTCAATAAGGAGATAAGAATAAATGATAGGTAAATAAAATAGACTAATGCAGTATGTACATATGTACAAATAATAAAAACTTTATTCGAAATTACAAACACACTTCAGTATGAATTTGTAATAATTTGAAATACATTAAAATTAACTTATTATAAACTTCCCAGGTATTGCAAACTCAACGCCATAATCTTTTATTTTATAATGATACTTTGTCAATTTCCTATTCCTTACAATTTTCATAACGCCATCCACGTCAACGCTGCGTCCAGTGCTCATTATGGAAATATCAATAATAGAATCAGCACTGTATTCCAAGGCAGTGCTTAATATTTTATCATTTTTACTTCCAATATGTAATCCAACAATATACATCACATTAGCAGTATTGTAATGCAATCCTAATAATTTATTTAAAAAGTTCATACTTTGACTCAGGTCATGAGTATAATCTTGTAGATCTGTAAAGTCATCAATGAAAATGAACGCTTTTCCATCTGTCTTATTCATAGAAATGAAATCATTTACATGAGTATCAATAGAATTGGAAATCTCATTCAATATATCTAATTGTGGATTATCAATTGTTTGTAGAACCAATTCCTGTACATCAATCACTTTGATAACACCTGCTTTTAATTTATTAACAAAGTTAGAATCTAATCTCATTCCTACACTCATTAAATGACCAATTGTATTATGGACTAACAAACAAATGACTCGATTATTCTTGTCCATAAGTGCTTGTTGCATTAGTTGAGCAAACGCAAAATTCGCTTCAGCAAATTGTTGTTCTTTTATTACAATTAAATGATCTGACGATTGATATCCAAATGGCAAAGTGTTTAAGTTCATCATGGTGGTTTATCATCTAAAAAGAAGCAGAAAAGAAGCAATTATTAAAGATGAGTGAACACTTTGTATAGAAGGGGAAATAATCAATAAATTAAGGGAAGTTGTCAGAAGAAGCAACAAGAATTCCAACCTAAAATTGTTTGGGTCTTTGAGATTTAAAAGTGTCCACTAAATAAAAATATAATTAGTGTTTAAAAAACATGCGTTTTATAGAATAACACCTGTAGAAATAATTGTATAACCATGGAGCACGGTCGGAGGATACAACTAGGTCAAGGCAAGTGTAAAATGCTTCACTTTCAAATTTCTAATAAGCATGGTTGGTATCTTGTTGTTTGGAAGCAATGTTGTATTAGAAGCATCGTTTTAGTTAGTGGTTGATAGTTTATCATGCAGGAAATTACGGAGACATCGTAGGAAAGCGATAAGGAATTTTACGATTTCAACCTTGAAGCTATTAAAATTTTTAATTTGTAATCGCCACGTAGTGGGTCTTTATATTTCTACTTGTACATACCTAAATGTAATGTGTTCGTGATTTGATGCTGATTTGTTTTCTATCTCAATTTTTCCTGTGAGTATTACAATTTAATTGTTGTTTGTACACACATGAAAAACAAAACACTTCGTTTTTGAACTTAGCATATAACATAACCTTAAAATTGTAGTTTCTTTTAATTTGCGTGAACTTCAGGATACAACCGATAGACGGCGGGATTTTATGAAAAAAAAAAAAATTATGAAAAATTGCAGTTTGAAGAAATACTAATTAATTTTCTGTAATTGTTTTAATGGTAATTCAAAATAAAGAATACTATTTAATATTTCATTAGTTTTGCTTTTAATATTTTTGTTTTCTACATGCAATTTATTATAAATTATCGCAATTGTTATAAATTTTATGAGTTAGATTTAGCCTTGAAATAAATAAAGTTGTTTATTACTGCATGTTACTTATGTATTGATTCCTTCTAATTGAAATAAATGAACGTAACACGTAAAAAAATAGAAATTTATTTAATAATATATTAATAAAATACATTTTATAAAGTACATATATTTAAAATTACAAAAGGAATAAAAGTTCTAAAAATTAGTATATTTTAAATTATTATTTTTAGATAAATTTTGACAATTCTAAATCTAATTTTAAAAATTATGTAATAACAATAAACCAAATTTATGAGGACATAAACTTTAATGTTAAGTATATTATAATTTAATAATAGTTAGCATAATTAGTACACTTACGTCTTTTTTTTTTTGTAATAAACCCAAAATACAATAATACTAATTTATTACCTTATCAAAGGAAGTAACTTATAATTTTAAAAGTATACTACACATTTCTTAATGATTCAATGGTAATATCAATAAAATCTTATCGGAATTATGTCACAACTTACAAAGTTCCGATAAGCGAGATAAAATTTGGAAAGTTTGAAAGTCATGAACAACTTATATCTTAATGGATAATGAAACATTACATAACAAATTAAACAATAGCTAGAATACACGTTTGAAATTGAATCAAACTTGATTTTTTAACAGAACACGTGATCTCTAACGTTTGATATCTACGTAATGATATGAAATGAGAAATTCTATTGAGTTCCTAGTCTTAATGTATTCTACTCGTCGTCAAGTAAATGATGCATTTATAGATAACTAAACACAATTATTCGAAACCGCTTAATATGCAAGTTTTACTTAACTTTAGCAAACGACCCTGACCGCTCAAACGTACGTATCATTATAGTAAATTCCACATATCCAAACCAAAGAAATGTTAATGACTTGAGTAAATACTACGTTTCGTCGCGTCACTATAGTGTCCGCTTGGTGAAACCTTCATACCAGTTTTATTTACTGATTTATTTATATTGCTATTAGTGCCCATTTATCGGTAGCACCGAGGTTATCGTTAGCCTTCTATTTAATATATGCATGAGTTATGTTTTCGGCCTTTTCTCAACATTAATGCCCGCATCAGTTTCAGCTCCTTCGCTGGAAACCGCAACTAGTTTGAGATTAGTTTGAATTAGTTTACATTTGATTAAACAAAATATCGCAGGATCTATTAACACAGTAAGTCTTTTAATTGCTACCTTTTGCAGACAAAGTGACATATGGTTTGTTTTGTGGCAATTCAGAAATGAATGTAGCAAAATTGGAACAGAAGAGAGTATCAAGATGGTATTTTGGTGGATTAGCATCGGCGGGAGCGGCATGCCTCACACATCCAGTCGATTTAATCAAGGTGCATTTACAAACTCAACAAACCGGAAAACTTGGGATTATGCAAACTACCATGCAAGTCATAAAACGTGATGGTAATTATTAAATGGTACCACAATATAATGTCATTTTCATTACTTAGAAACGCAACTAATTTAGAAACTTATTTGCTTCTGTAATTTTAGCATAAATCTCATCTATCCAGCATATTTGCATTTGTACTTCAAATTTTGTAATGTTGCAGGATTTTTTGCGTTATATAATGGTATTTCTGCATCACTGTTGCGACAATTGACTTATTCCACAACAAGATTTGGAATTTATGAAATGGCTAAACAACAACTATGTGTTGGTACCCCATCATTTCCAATGGCAGTTGGTTTAGCAGCAATGGCCGGAGCTGCTGGTGGTTTTGTTGGTACGCCTGGTGATATGATTAATGTCCGGATGCAAAATGATATGAAGCTTCCTCCTGAGCAAAGAAGAAAGTACGTAGATTTTTTTAATACAAACTTTTTCAGCTTAATGATACCTTCAGGGGATAAAAAATCATTTTTCGCAAAAAATTTGGAAGCTTTTTAATATTAAAGAAGTATTGGCCAACTTTCTAATGCAAAATTACGACATTTTTTGCGTTATTATACAGTAGTTTGGGGCTTTTGTTATTTTACACAAATTTAGAGTAATTAGTATGTACATCAATTCATTGCCAATTTCATTACTAATTTACTCGTAAACAAATTCCAATTATCATACTATTTAAGACTTTTTTAATTTCAGTTATAAACATGCTCTAGATGGAGTAATCCGTGTTTTTTCGGAAGAAGGCCCTACAAAATTATTTAATGGCGCAGTGGCAGCAACTACACGAGCTGTGTTTATGACTGTTGGCCAATTGGCTTTTTATGATATGGTGAAAAAACAATTGCTAAATAATGGATTTAAAGATAATGCCACCACTCATTTTGTAGCTAGTTTAACAGCAGTAAGCATAATGACAACAATTATTATTAAATAACAATGTATATCTTCTTTAACAACATCTTTGCTTTTAGGGTTTAATTGCAACAACTTTAACTCAGCCAATGGATGTTATCAAGACACGCATGATGAATAGTAAACCTGGCGAATTCAAAGGTATATGGGATGCAGTGATATACACAGCAAAACTTGGTCCATTAGGCTTTTACAAAGGATACATTCCAGCTTTCGTCCGTTTAGGACCACACACTATTTTTACATTCCTATTTTTGGAACAATTGAGACTAAACTTTGGTAAAATTCAATAAGGCCATGAAATTACTTGATTACTTAAACATTCATGAAATTAGAAATGCACAATGTATGTTTAAATGCTCTTGTCGTAGAAAATTTAATTTTGCTGGGTGTTGGCAAGTTTAAATAATTGATATTTTAGGAATAGGGAACATTGGAAGCATTTCTAGGATAATTATTACCTGAATGACATATTTTGTGATGACCATTTGCTTCTATTTTCGCTGACTGTACAGATACATTCGAAAGCTATTAAGGCTTGCATTTAAACATAAATTATTTATGTACAGGTTTTTGTTGAAAATATCACAAATTGTTGAACAGAATGACGATAAATCGTCGAATGTTATAGATATAGAGGGATCTATTTGCAGGCCAAATAGATTCCTCAGTAAATTATTTAAGATATTAGATTTATTTACAATGCAGTAACAAATGTTGACACTTTATGAACAGATAAATTAAGGAAGTACTATTTTTGTGATATATATATAAATTTGTTGAAAGATATTAATATGTTCAAGCAATATTTAAACATTCCAAACTTTATTTTATTTATATTTGCGGACCAAATGATCTAAATACTTCAGTATGTTATCAATATAATTAATGAATTATATTTTTGCAGTAATAATGAAAATGTCCAGATTACACATATATATGCACAAGAAAATTAATATAAGAAGTTATCATTTTAATTACCGAAAAGCGGGTATTGTAATACAATTAAATTGAATCTTGGTTCGACCAAGGTATTTGAAACATGTCAAGAATTCCACAAAATATATTTTATAGTCATTATTGTTATATATTTGCCAATTAATATATCAATAAAATGTAATGCTACTAAAAGATGTTGTTGTAATACTTTACTATACAATTGTATTAAGAATTAATGCCGAACAACTCTTAAAATAATAAAATAGCTCGATGAGCTCCGGACGTGCAGCAACGTGCTCTGTCGCAGCTGCGCCATTGTTTGTTTCTTGATTTAGTGTCGATTAATTTACAAATCTTTAGCAAGGTAAATC
Source organism: Falagria sp. GC000072 (assembly GCA_030556245.1). NCBI lineage: Eukaryota > Metazoa > Arthropoda > Insecta > Coleoptera > Staphylinidae > Falagria > Falagria sp. GC000072. Next base: position 290 of record JASKGN010013223.1, on the reverse strand, counting down.
AATTTTAGTTACTTCCTATTCGCAGGGTATAAAATAAGTCCTATGCTCTAGGTATGGCGGCCATTTTGTTGACAAAGTCTGTTGTTTTCTGGCTTTAAAAATTGATATCTCGTAAACTAATTAACCGATTTGGGTCATTTTGGTATCACAAGATAAAGAATTTAATCACTTTTCTAATCAATATTTAAAATCCCTTGATTATCAATTTTAAGGGGTGTAAACCACCCCAAGAGTATTTTGTTTGCTTGTTTAGGCATAACTCGGTTACTTATTAAGCAAGAATCTTGATT
>JASKGN010013140.1:0-15175 GCA_030556245.1 Falagria sp. GC000072 | reverse complement strand
GGGCAAATTTTTAGAGGACTAGATTTTATCTGGTCCTCTTTTTTTGTTTAGAAGATATATAATTAAATTTGACTTATATTAATTGAATTTATATATAAATCAGGAAGAAATAAAAATGAAAAAATTAATTATACTTCTAAGTTCTATAGCAGTATTTTTTACTACAGGTTTTGCATCTGCAAAACCAAATTTAGGTGTTAGTTACATGAATACACCAATATCTTTTATGAATCCTACTCAAATACAAAAGGGTTTTGTTTATTCAATTAATACTTTAAGATCGGTTAATAAAAATAAGTCTAAAATTAGATTAAACAGGAGCTTAGTAAATAAATCTAATTGTATTATAAACATGAATAATGATCCTTTTGTATACTATTCTGCATTGCTTTATCCAGTGGATTTAGTAGGTTCGATTAATATAGCATCAAATCTTTATGTTAAAGAAAAGTGCGATGTTAATAACGTAGCTTCTTTTGCTTTTGCTTTACAAAAAGATACTTTACCACTGGAATTTATTAATAATTCTATTAATAAATATCCTAAGTTCATTGACTATGTTGCTACTAGTAAAATTGTTGGTATTGCTGGGACAAAATTAAATGCCACAGAAGTCGGTGTTTCTTTTGTTTTTCCAGAGTAATTTTAATAATTATTACTAATTAGAAATAAATCTTCTGTCTGACAGTTTATTTTAAAGTAAGTTGATTACAGGTGAGTATATTAGTTAGTTATGCTTAGGTTAATGATAAAATTTACTGATGAAGCCTAATGAAAATAGGGATATTTTTGATAGTTATTTTTTAGAAAGTGTTGAAAAAAAAACTTCAAAATTAAAAAATTACCATAATATATATGACGAACTTACCGAAATTCTAAATAATTATGTTGTTGGTGGAAAAAGAGTAAGACCTGCTTTTACATGGAGTGGTTGGCTGCTTGCAGGTGGAGATGAATTAAATAATTTAGAATTTTTTAAAAAAAATAATATTTTAGATTTGTGTGTAGCTATTGAATTAATTCATGTATCGGGACTTATTCATGATGATATTATCGATAAATCTAATTTACGTCGAAAAAATCCAAGTATTCATATTCAATTTGAAAATATTCATCGTGATAATTCTTGGCAAGGAAGTAGTGAACATTTTGGTATCTCACTCGGGGTTTTAGCCGGGGATTTTTTCCTAGCTTGGGCTGATGATATTTTTACAGAATTATCAGTTAGGTTAAATAAAACTCATTTACTTAAACCTTGGGCAGAGTTACGGAGCAAAGCACTAATAGGTCAGTATGCTGAATTGCGTTACGACGCTAACAATATAATTGATGTCGAAGAAATATTTAATATTAATTATCTTAAGACTGCTAGTTATACGGTGGAATATCCTCTTATACTTGGTTATTTATTAGAAAAATCAGACAAATTAATTGATGAATCTGATATTAAACTTTTAAGTGAAATTGGCACTAAAATTGGTTTAGCATTCCAATTGCGTGATGATATTATTGGAGTTTTTGGAGAAGAAAAAATATCTGGAAAACCTACCGGGCATGATATTAGTATTGGTAAGAAAACTATTCTTCTTGAAAGAACTTACGAACTTTTAAATAAAAATGAGAAATTACTATTAGATAGTGCTATAAAAGCTAAACCAGGTTCTTTAGAGTTGGAAAAAGCAATTAGAATAATTGAAGATAAAAAAATAGTAGATGATATTGAGAAAACTATTGGAGATTTAACTACCACCGCATTGATGTTAATAAGCAACAGTTCGTTTTCTGAACAAGGAAAACACTATATTCAAAATTTAATTTCAAAAATCTCACGTAGAAAAAGTTAACAGTGAAAATAATTATTGTTGGAGCAGGTTTAGCAGGATTAACTGCAGGATTATATTTGAAAGGTTATGGACACGATGTCACTATTATTGAAAAAAATAATAGTGTAGGTGGTAGATCAGGCGGAAGAAAATACTATGGTTTGGAGTATGATTCGGGAGCTACTGTATTGACTATGCCAAATTTGATTACAGATGCTATTAAGTTTAGTGGTGCGAATCATGAAATAAACTTTATACCAATTAATCCAACGTATACAGGTAGGTTTGCGGATAAATCTATAATCTCGCTTCCTCATGAAAAAACCAACCTGTTTGAATATCTATCACACATTGAATTAAAAGAAAATATTGAAAAACATTACGAAAATGTACAAAAAATATTTGATAATGCTTTTAATGATTTTATGTATTTGGATGTTTCAAAATTTTCAAATTTTTTAAATTTAAAATTATTCAAAAAATTTTTTTATTTAATAAAATTAGGTTCTTTTGGAAATTTACAAAAACTTGTTGAAAATAATATTAAAGACAAAAGATTACAAAGACTTTTTACCTTTCAGGCTTTATATGCAGGCTTATCGCCAATGAAGGCTAGAGGAATATATTCTTTAATTTCCTATATGGATGTTTTTAAAGGCGTGTATTACCCTGAGAATGGAATTAGATCTATTGGTGAAATAATGGCAGATGCTTTTAAATCTGTTGGTGGGAAAATTTATTTAAATAATGAAATAACTGGTTGTATTATTCAAAATCATTTAGTAAAAAGTGTAACTAATCATGCTGGTGAGCATTTTCATGCTGACAAAATTATTTTTGCAGTAGATAGTCCAATAATTGAAAAAATTTTGAATAGAAAAACTAGAAGATTTAACAGAAAAGAAAGCTATTCTCCTTCTGCTGTAGTAGGACATATTTTAGTAAATCGAAAAAATACTCGTTCTTGGCCAACACAGTCACATCATGTTTTAGATTTTGGATCCGAATGGGAAAAAACCTTTAATCAAATAAATGCTAAGAAAAATAGGGGTAGTTTAATGAGCGATCCTTCTTTTTTAATAACTAGAGCTGAGATAACTAAAGCAAATACGAATAATAAGAATGAAGAATTTGTTAGTGTTTTAGCTCCCTGCCCGAATTTAGAAAGTTTGGATTTTGATTGGGCAGAAAAAGGAGAGGAATATTTCAAATCATGTTTACATGTTTTAGAAGATAGAGGTTATTACGGAATTTCAACTTCAAAATTGATAAGTTTAGATACTCCACTTACTTGGAAAAATGATGGTTTAGCTGTAGGAACTCCTTTTTCTGCTGCTCATTCTCTAGCTCAAACAGGGCCATTTAGAAGAAGTTGTAGAATTAATGGTATAAAAAACGCTTTTATTGCTGGTGCAGGAACTCACCCTGGTGTAGGTATTCCAACAGTAATTATTTCGGGTAAATTAATTGCTGAGATTATAGGTAAAGTATGATTATAAAATTCGTTTATCTTTTTTTGATTATCGTTTTTATTAGTTGTTTTCTTGTTTTGGACAAAAAATACAAAATTGTTTTTTGGTCAAGTATTAAAAATTCTTTTTTAATAATCTTGCCAGTTTGGTTTTTTTTAATTGTTTGGGATTTCGTTGGTATAAAAAGCAATATTTTTATTAAAGGCAAAAGCAAATGGATGTTAGATTTTGATATTTTCCCCGAAATGCCATTAGAAGAATTATTTTTTTTATTTTTTTTGGTTTATCAAACATTGATATATTTGAAAATTTTTGAAAGAATCCAGCTTTCTAAAGGAAAAAATGAGTAAATATTTTTTAATAAATTTAATTATGTTTTTACCAGTTATTATGATAATTTTTTTTGTAGTTACTAATTTTTATAGTTCACAAAAGATAAAAGAATTTTTTTATAAAATTGTATCTCTTTTGGTTTTTTTATTAGTTTTAACAGCTATTTTTGACAATTTAATGATTTATTTAAATTTGTTTACTTATCAAGAAAACAAAATTTCAGGATATAAAATAGGTTTAGCTCCAATAGAAGATTTTGCATACCCAGTTGCAGTCGTTTTGTTAATCTCATGTTTGAGAGAAGTTACCCGAAAGGATAAGTATGCTAGTTAAAAACATGCTCATCTCATCTAGGCCTATTTCTTGGCCAAATACTGCAGTTCCTTTTTTGTTAGCTTATGTATTTGCGAGTAATAAAACTGGTACATTTTCAATGTCAATGATGATTTTAGGAGTTATTTTTTTTACTTTCCCATATAATTTTCTTTTGTACGGGATAAATGATGTTTATGATTATCAAACCGACTTAAATAATCCTCGAAAAGGTGGAATTGAAGGTTCAATTTTACCTATGAGTTTACATTCAAAGATTAAATTTTGGTCAATTTTTTTATGTATTCCTTTTATCGTCTATTTTGGTTTTTTTGGGAACTATTTAGCATTTTTTTTGCTCTTATTAGTGATGTTTGATGTATTAATTTATAGTGTCCCTCCTTTAAGAACTAAAGAAAAACCTATATGGGATTCTTTTACTTCATCACTACATTTCGTAGGTCCAGCAATATTTGGATTCCAATTAGGAGATGGCGAATATACAAAAAATTATTTTATTATAATTTTTGCATTTGTTTTTTGGGGGATGGCCTCACATGCATTTGGTGCAATTCAGGATATTATTTTTGATAGAAAGGCAAATATTAATTCTATTGCAACATTTTTTGGTGCTAAATTTACTGTTAGATTTTCTTTATTATTTTATTTTTTAGTTTGTATTTTAATTTTGTTTTTGCCAGGATATTATAAATTTATTATTATTTTATTTTTGCCATATATTTTTATTGTTAAAAACTATTTAAAAATTACAGATTCAGACAGTTTTTTGACTAACAGAGGCTGGGGTAAATTTATATATTTAAATTATGTAGTTGGTTTTTTAATTACTCAAATTTTTATAATAAATTTAGTATCTTTTTAAAAACAAATAAAAAACAAAATTATGTTTAGGTTCGTATTACTTAATAGTAAGCTTTATGAATTGTTATATTGCGATTTCTTGGCTTTGTGACTTAATTGTCTTTTTACAGAATTTTTTAAAATTGTTTTAATTTTTTGTTTGCCATTTAGTCTTAAACGTTTATTAAGTAATTCTTCAATTCCTGCGTTTGATATTTTGTTTAATAATTCACCATACAAGTCACAAGCAAAATATACTGCATTTTGTGTTTTTTTTGGAAGTTTTTTTACTGCATCATAGCCTATATTATATTCATTTTTCACTTCCACTATGTACTGCTTTAAGTATCCATCTGTAACATAATCTGGTGTTATATTAGGAAAATAAGACCTTTTTAAAAATAACCAGTCTTCTTTAATGTCCCTTAGGAAATTTATTTTCTGAAATGCTGAACCAAGATTTTGAGCCTCATTTTTTAGTTCAGAATATTGTTTTTGGTTTTCTCCTAAAAATATTTTTAAGCAAATTAGTGCAATTACTTCGGCAGACCCATAGATGTATTCAGAAATGCTTTTTTGATCATAACTAAATTTTGTTAAGTCTAATTCCATTGACCTGAAAAATGGATTTATTAAATCTTTACTAATGTTATATTTTATTGCTGTGTTTACAAAAGCATGGACAATTAAATTTGTACTAAAACCTGTACTTAAACTTTCAATAACTTCTGAATGTAATTTTTTAAGTTGAATATTCTTATGCTTAGCTGTAGCCCCATCAACAATTTCATCTGCAATCCTAACCAGTGCATATACATTATAAATATCGGTTCTAATATTTTTTGGAAAAAGTTTCGAAGCAAAAGAAAAAGAAGTGGAATACTTTTTTGTAGTATCTTTAGTGCATTTTTGTGCTACAGATAAAAATAGATTTTCCCTTAACGAAATATAATTATTTGCTGCCATCAGCTAGTGCTTTCTTAATTATGATAAATAAATCTAATTAGTATTCTCTATATTAACATATAGAGAATACTAATAATTTTTGAGTAACTTTAATGTAAGAATTGATATGAATTTGATTTATAGTGAATTATAAATACTTAGTTTAATTTCCTATTGCTAACTTTTGATATCTAACTTTTCTTTTAGATATTTTTTAATTCTTTTAGAATGTTAAATTAGAATGTTAAATTAGAATGTTAAATTAGAATGTTAAATTAGAATGTTAAACTTGAATTAATACATATGAAAGAAGAATTTAATGAAAAGAATCTTATACTTAATATTATCAATAATTTTAGTTTTCGTTCCTTTAAGTGGAAATGCAGAAAACTATAAAAGTGCTAAATCTGGAAAAACATCACTCGATTACGCAACAACACCAATGAAAAACCTTGTTGATTCAAAAATTAAAAGTGGTTTAGTTGCATCAATAAACTATACTAAAGCGATAAATAATTTGCCTCAAAATATGAAAATTAGTGTAAATCTAAGCCAAAAAGTTGAGTGTGCGCTTAAAGCGAATGAAGAATTACCTTTGTCAATTTATAATCAATTCGCAAGTTTTGATCTTTTAGGTTCTATCGGTGGAATATTAAATGACCAAGTGAATGCTAAATGTGGATTAGGTCAGGGGTATCCAACCTTGAGAGTTTTTGAAAAATCTGCAAGCCCAGTTCAAGCTTTTGGAGGATTTTTAAAGGATGAACCTAATCTTTTTAAAGCAATTTCTTTGAATAACAGAGTGGGTATAACTTTAAGAAAAGATGATAAAAATATTTTGATTGCATTTTATTTTCCTAAACATCCATAAACTTTATACTTTTGAACTTAGTTGAAGTTAAATAGTGTAATTATTTAAATTTTTATGAAGAATTTATTTTTTTTGTGTTTTGCTGTATGTTTGAGTGTTTTATGTGACGATGTCACCTATTCTTCGCAAGAGTCTTTAGCAAAAAAGTATTCTCATACTCCGATTTATAAATTATCGACAAATGAACTGGGTTTAGCTTTTGAGTATTTAATAAATACAAAATCAGCTAGTAAAAAAGTTGAGTATTCTCCAGAATTATCTACAAAAATTGACTGCTATGAAAAATATTTAAAAGATTTTTCTAATTCTTCCTTTTTAGATTCATATAAAGTCGATTCTTTTCAATCTTCTGGAAGTTTAATCACAGCAAACGGGGGATTGGTTTGTAAAATGCTCATTAGTAGGTTATTTGATTTTACGGTTAGTTTGTATACTTCTCCAGAGTATGGTTTTAATATGAATTATACTTTTGATAAAAAATTTGCTCATGTGGCAAGAAATTCAAATAAGTTTGCTTATAAAGGTTACTTAAATAAAGATCAGACGATTGCATTAATAAAAATCTATTTCATATAGAAAAATTGGGGTACTATATCTAATTTAAAATAAATTAAAATATTAGAAATTGGAGATAGTGAGTAAATGAAAAAATTATTTAAAATTTTACTAATATGGATGATTTACTTTTCGCCAAATTTCCTCAATGCATCAACAAATCAAGTTCAATATTTACAAAATACTGAAATCGGACAGCTTAACCATCCACAAATAAAAAAAAGTTTCACATATGCACTTGTTTCTCTAAAAAAATCTAAAGGCTATAAAAATGGTTTAAAAATGAATACGGAGTTATCTAAAAATGTGCAGTGTCTGTTTAACAACATCATTACTAATAATTCTGTTTTTGGATCTGTAATAAGTTTTGATATTTTTGGTTCTGTATCGGATTATCTTAAGAAAAAAGCAATAGTGGATTGTAATATAAGACCGAATAGCTCTGTAGGTGCTTATTCTTTTAAGAATAATATAACTATCAAATCTGGTGTTAAACAATTAGAAAATACTAATAAAAGTTTAGATTCAATTCTTAGAAAAAACACTAAATACGGAATAGACTTGATTGACAGTGTTAATGAGAAAAAACAAGAAGTTAAAGTAGTTTTTTTCTACTTCCCAAAAGGATAAAAAAATAGTGTATTCATAATTTAAATTATGAATACACTATTTCAATCAGTTGATTATTATGGACGTGGTATATTCCTTAAATTTGATTTTGCCATATCAATCATTCTACCAACTCCGCCCTCTATAAAAACTGTTTTAGCAGAAGCTTTAACGAATCCTGTTGCCTGTTCTAATGTTATTGACGGAGGCATGGTTAATGCATTTGGATCAGTGATAATTTCTAGTAAGAAAGGACCGTCCTTTTCAAATGCATTTTTGATAGCATTTTTCAAATCTTTTGGGTCTTCAACTCTATATGAATTAATACCTACACCTTTAGCAATTTCGCTAAAATTAACTTGTTTATGGTCTGTCTCGTACTCAGGCATTCCTTGAACAAGCATTTCTAGCTTAACCATACCAAGAGAAGAATTATTAAAAACAACCATTTTAATTGGCAAATCATGCTGTTTAACAGTTAATAATTCACCCATTAGCATTCCTGTCCCACCATCACCACATAGAGCTACAACTTGTCTGTTTCGGTCTGAGATTTGAGCTCCAATAGCATAAGGGATAGCATTTGCCATAGTCCCATGTCTCCAAGAGCCTAAAACTCTTCTTGATGGAGTTGGTGAAATATATCTAGCTGACCAAACATCGCACATTCCAGTATCTACAGTAAAAATAGCATTATCTGTCGCAGCTTCGTCAATTAGTTTTGCCGCGTATTCTGGATGCACAGGAACTTTCTTTTCAACATTTTTTGTATATGCGGAAATAACTCCAGAAAGCATTTTTTCATGTTTTTTTAACATTTTATCTAAAAAACTACGATTAGTTTTTTTAGTGATAAGTGGGGTTAATTTTTCGATTGCTGATTTTACATCCCCATGAATAGGAATATCAATCTTAGTTCTTTTACCTAGATTTCCAGCTTTAATATCAATTTGAGCTTTAACAACATCTTTTGGATAAAATTCCGTATAAGGAAAATCAGTTCCCAACATTATTAGCAAATCTGCTTCATGCATTGCTTTGTATGCAGCACCATAACCAAGTAGCCCATTCATGCCAACATCATACGGATTGTCAAATTGTATCCATTCTTTACCGCCGAAAGTATGAGCTATTGGTGATTTAAGCAATTCGGCAAAATCCATAACTTCTTTATGTATACCTTTTACCCCAACCCCTGCAAATAAAGTGATTTTTTTCGCATTATTTATAGCAGTAGCTAAAGCGTTAATATCATCATCGTTTGGAACTAAAGAATGTGATGGTAGTGCAATCTTGCCCAAAGTATCAACTGAATAGTCAGCATCCTTCCAAGGAATATCGCCAGGAATTATCATTACTGAAACTTGATTATTACCAACAGCATGTTGAATTGCTGTATGTAAAACCCTTGCACCTTGTGTAGGGGAATTAACTTGTTCACAATAGCCCGAAGCATCTGCAAAAGCTCCGATAGGATGGGTTTCTTGAAAAAAGTTAGTCCCAATTTGGATGCTCGGAATATGCGAAGCAATTGCTAAAACTTTTGCGCCATTTCTATGTGAATCATAAAGACCTTCCAAAAGATGTATACTTCCTGGTCCACAAGAAGCTGCACAAACACCTAATTCGCCAGTCACTAAGGAGTGTGTTCCAGCTGCGAATGCAGCTGATTCTTCATTTTGAACGTGAACCCACTCGATTTCTTTATGTTTTCTAACTGAATCTACAATTGGGTTTAGTGAATCCCCAACAAGTCCAAATATTTTTGTGACTCCATTTGCAATTAAAGTTTCAATTATTTGATCTGCAAAATTTTTACTCATTATTTACTACTCGCTTTTTAACCTATAATTTTTATCAAAATTAGAATACTCTGCTTGTTTAATTAACAAAACTAAAAATATTATACCTGATTATAAAACATAATATTTTATTGTGCGATAATATATTTTGATATTTAAAGGCGGTATGAATGAAATTTAACAAATTTCCTGACGTTGATTTTGTTGTATCTAAAACTTCTACGAAAAGGGACAAAGTAATTGATTTTGTTAGAATATTTTCATTAGTAGTGGTAGTTACCGCTCATGCCAGCATGCTATTAACCGTTAAAAAAGATTCAAAACTTGAACTTAAAAATATTTTAGATGTTGACAATAATTATCATTGGATTACGTGGATTTTTCAAGTTTTACCTTTATTTTTTTTTGCAGGTGGTGCTGCTCTTTCTGTTTCTTGGAATAATGCTATTAATAGTAAAACTTCTTGGGGAGTTTGGATGTGGCTTAGAGCTAAAAGATTATACCAGCCTTTATTTCTTTATATCCCTGTAGTTTCTTTTATATCCATATGGATTCATATTTTCAAGCCATACGGTCTTGATACGAATGTAATTTTTATTGCTTACCAGTTACTTTGGTTTATTGGAGCGTATGTTGTAATAATAAGTTTAATTCCTATATTAAATAAGATTAATGAAATAAAAATTGCTTATATTATTCTAATTTTTCTTTTAGTTTTAATTTTTATATTCGATCAATTGGATTTTAAAAACGATATGAAATTATTGCATTATTTTAATATTATTTTAGTTTGGCTAGTACCAGTTTTAGCTGGGATTATGTGGTACAAAAAATGGTTACCCGAACCTCAAATATCTTTTATAATTTCATTATTAATTTTATTTTTAGCACTCTATTTGGTGTTTATAGATCTTTATGATGTTCCTATGGTTTCAGTTACAGGACATAAATCAAATTTAATGCCACCTAGTTTAATTTTAGCTTTTTTAGCTATATTTCAAATACTGATTATAAAAACTTTTGAAAATAAACTAAATAAAATGCTTAATAAAAAGAAGATTTGGTGGAAGGTTGCAATCGGTAATTTAGGCTCAATGACAATATATTTGTGGCACATGCCGGTACTCTTAGTGTTGTTGATAATTTCACAAAAAATAAATTTGGAACAGTATGGTCCAGATTATCAATATTTTTGGTTTAAGAAAATTTTGTTTTTATTCTTATTTCTTTTTTCAACACTAGTTGTGTTTATTTGTCTAAGCCCATTTGAAAATGCTAATTTGAAATTTTGGGATAGTAATGTCGAAAACAAATCCAAAGAAATTAATCTTTTAACAGGAATTTTAGTATTGCTATCTGGATTATTGCTTCTATTAAATTCAAATATACAGCCTTCTACTATGAAATTTATGATAATCGGTCTTTCTTTTATTTTTCTTTTTAGTGCAAAAAGATTGATATCGAAACATTTAGTACCTAATTAAAAATTATTATTATTAAGTTTTATTTTTACGATTTTTTATTTTAGATTAGTAAGTTTTATTTAAAAAATGGGCAAAATACAATAAAAAAGAGCCAAGATAAGATTTAATGTTTTTTTTGTATTTTTAATTGTTTAAATAGCTAGATAACCTAAAGATGATTACGATATGCGCAGATTTAAAACCGATATAGCTTGTAAAGCAAAAGTTTCAGCGATTTATTCAATTAAAATTATTTGGAATTGTAAATAGAAATCTATAATATTATTTTTTTAGATGAATGACAGTTGAAGAGAAAAGGTTTAAAGGCTAGTTTAAAGACAAAAAATGTTTATAAAATCTTTTTAAAGTTGATTTTATATTAAATGATATTATTATTTTAATTCAAAAAAAATTAATACTAAAGAGAAAATAAATGTTTGATTCATTAACCGATAAACTTTCTTCAGCGTTTAATAATTTACGCGGAAAAGGAAAACTTTCAGCTGCAGATATTGATGAAACTGCACGTCATATTAGATTAGCTTTACTTGAAGCAGATGTTGCTTTGCCTGTAGTTAAAGAAATAATTAATAATTTAAAAGAAAAAGCAGCAACAGCAGAAGTTTCAGAAGCGTTAAACCCTGCACAGCAAATAGTAAAAATAGTAAATGATGAACTAGTTGCAGCATTAGGAGATGAAAATCCTGGTCTAGTTTTTGCTAAAAAAACTCCAACGATAATAATGTTAGTTGGTTTACAAGGTGCTGGTAAAACCACTTTAGCTGGAAAGCTTGCTAAATGGTTGAAAGATGAACAAAGCCATGCGCCTATGCTAGTTGCAGCTGATTTGCAAAGACCTGGTGCTGTACAACAGTTAGAAACTGTTGGAAAACAAGCGGGTGTTTATGTGTATGCTCCTGATAAGGGCAATAGTTTGGATAATGCTACAGATAATACAAACTTAAGCTCAGAAGATCCAATTAAAATTGCAAAACAATCATTAAAGATTGCTGACGAAAAACAGCATGACATTATTATTATAGATACTGCAGGTAGATTGGGTGTTGATAAAGAATTAATGGATCAGGCTGCTGGAATAAAAAACGCTGTAAAACCAGATAATATTCTTTTCGTGTTAGATGCAATGGTTGGGCAAGATGCTGTAACAACAGCAAAGGCATTTGAAGAAGGTGTTGGATTTACTGGTGTTGTTTTATCAAAATTGGATGGTGATGCTCGTGGTGGGGCTGCCTTAAGTGTTAAAACTATAACGGGAACTCCAATACTTTTTGCTTCAACTGGTGAGAAGCTTAATGATTTTGAAATGTTCTATCCAGACAGAATGGCAAGTCGTATTCTGGACATGGGGGACATTTTAACTTTGATAGAAAAAGCTGAAAAAGTCTTTGATGAAGAGCAAGCAGAACAAACTGCACAAAGAATGACTGATGGAACCCTAACTTTAACTGATTTTATGGAACAATTCCGAATGATTAGAAATATGGGTCCACTTACAAGTATTATTGGAATGCTCCCAGGTGCTGCTCAATATAAAGATGCTTTAGCAAATTTCGATGAAAGTAAAGTGGATAAATTAGAGGCTATGGTAAATAGTATGACTATTGAGGAAAGAAATAATCCAAAAATTATCAATGCCTCAAGAAGAACAAGAATAGCTAATGGCTCGGGAACTACAGTAAGTGATATTAACCAATTAATAACTCAATTTGAAAGTGCTAAAAAAATGATGTCTTCCATGTCTGGAAGATTTGGAATGTCTGGTGGAGTTAAGAAAAATAGAAAAGGTAAAAAAGGTAAAAAAGTTAGAAAAACTTCTTTTTTGAATAAAGGAAATGATTTAGCAGACAATAATAAAAATCAGAATATTCCTGGAATGCCAAAAAGCTTGATGAATATGGCTAACAACATGCCTAAAGGACTTATGGATTTACCTCCAGCCCTAAGAGATATGGATATGGAAAAATTCATGAAAAGAAACAACCCTAAGGATCCTGGTCTTAGAAAAAGAAAATAATTAATTAAGTTTTTTTATCTTTAATTTTTTATTCTTTCTACTATCAAATAAGTAAACAGGTTTGCTTTATTACGTACATTTTGCGAAAATCAATATGAATGCCGCTAACGGTTATGCACCGCACGGCGGTCACCACTAGTTTTGCAAAACCGGATTATAAAAATTAATCGCTGAATTGCATTGTGACCAACTTCATAATGAAAATTGTGAGTTAGAAATGAGAAAAAATGGCTGTAAAAATTAAATTACAACGTCTTGGAAAAATCAGAACCCCACATTACAGAATAATTATTGCAGATTCTAGAACTAGAAGAGAAGGAAGAGCAATTGAAGTAATTGGTAGATATGAGCCAAAACAAGAACCAAGTATTATACAAATTGATTCTGAAAGAGCTCAATATTGGTTGGGTGTAGGAGCGCAGCCTACAGATCCAGTTTTATCACTATTGAAAGTTACTGGCGATTGGCAAAAATTTAAAAAACTTCCAGGTGCTGAAGGGACTTTAAGAATTGCTGAGGCAAAACCAACTAAACAAGAGATTTTTGCAAAAGCATTAGCTGAAGCCGATAAAGAGTCTACAGCAGAAGCTACTACGCCTAAAAAGAAAAAATCACCTGCTAAGAAAACTGAAGTAAAAGATTCTACAGATAAAAAAGTTGATGATTTGAAACAGTCAGCTGAAAAAGAAGAGAAGTAATTGCAAAACACTATAATCGAAGCAATAAATCATTTAGTAAAGGGAATAGTAGATTTTCCAAATGATGTTGATGTTTCTTTGATTACAGATGGTACTAGAAATACTATTCAAGTTAAAGTAAACCCTGAAGATTTAGGTAAAATTATTGGTAAGCGTGGTAAAACTGCAAATGCTTTGAGGGAAATTGTTGGCAATTTGTCTAACCGCAAATATAGATTAGACATTTTCGATGAAATCACTTAATTTAGCTTGAATACTGATATATTAGTTGGCAAGATTTTGCGTCCAAGAGGGTTGCATGGACAATTGCTTGTTAAATCTTTAACTGATTTTCCAAAAGATCGTTTTGTTTTGAGTGCTGAAATTGTTTCAGATAATATCAATTACCCCTTATTAACTATTTCTAGCGCTGAATTTAAATCAGGCAACGAACTTTTACTTAAATTTAAAGAAATTACAAATCGTAATGATGCTGAAAGTATTGGCAAAGCAAAACTTTTGATTGATGATAAGAATACATTTTTAAATTTAGAATCTGATGATTTTCAAGTAGCAAATTTAATTAGCTTAGATGTGTTTAGCAGAAAAAATAATTTTTTAGGAAAAATAAAAAATATTGAAAATTCGCCCGCACATGATCTTTTGGAAATTGAATTAGAAAACAAAAATACTTTTTTAGTTCCTTTTGTTAAAGAAATTGTTTTAGAAGTAAATGAATTACAAAAAAAGATAATTGTAGATTTACCTGAAGGTTTAGTTGAAATGAATATTAATTAATGAAGATATCCACTATATCTATTTTTCCAGAATTTTTCGATGTTCTTAAATTAGGATTAATGGGCAAAAGCACAAATAAGAGTTTGGTAAGTTTTCATAATTTTAATTTAAGAGACTGGGCTGAAGGAGTACACAAATCGGTAGATGACTCACCTTATGGCGGTGGACCCGGAATGATTATGAAACCTGATGTTTGGGGTAAAGCTTTAGAAGAGGTGGTTACTGAAGAATCAGTGTTAATTGTTCCGACCCCTACCGGAACATTATTTAACCAGAACGAAGCACAAGAATTATCTAAAGAAAAAAACTTAGTGTTTATATGTGGCAGGTATGAAGGCATAGATGAGCGCGTATTGGTGCATGCTAGGAGCAAAAATAGATTATTACCTTTCTCTCTAGGAGACTTTATTACTGTAGGTGGAGAATCTGCGGCAGTTGTTATGATAGAAAGCATAGTTAGACTAATCCCAGGCGTGTTAGGTAATGTTGATTCTTTTAAAGATGATAGTTTTTATAATGGAAATTTACTTGAAGGGCCCCAATACACAAGACCAGAAGAGTGGCAAGGGTTAAAAGTTCCTGATGTGTTGCTTTCTGGAGATCATGCAAAGATAAAAAA
>JASKGN010013107.1:0-10730 GCA_030556245.1 Falagria sp. GC000072 | reverse complement strand
GAAACGTTGGAATACAATATCTCGAAAGATAATGCGAATATTTTAAAAATTTATTCAATGATATATTTATATTAATAAATAGACTCATTTTCTTACTTACAATTTTCAAAATTATTATTAGATTAATAACTATGAAGTTTAAAGTTAATAATAAAGGAAAGGTGCAACGTAATGTAAAAAGCATTCAAATTGAGGGCTCAAAACTTTTGAAAAGGATAGTAGACATATCTTTTTATTTTCTACTACAATTTTTTTTCCTGAACTTATAGGTCAGCCAACTCAAAGTCCGAATGGCGAATGCTAACGGTTAAGTGCATGCTACATGTCTTGTCTTCTGGTTATATGTCTGATTCTTTATGATATACATGTACATATTTGTTTTATTGTTTAATATATCTAGACATTTATTTTTTAAAGTTTATATCTCAAGTTTTTTTATTGTTTACTAAATTCTCAAAATTTTCAAATGTTAATTTGGAAAAACAATTAAATTGTCTAATCGTAGAAGGAAATTTGAGCTTTTCGAACAATATTGAACTAACAAAATGTTTGTTTGAGCTAATCGTCTGAAGAGTTTTTTATGGTTTAACTATACGATTAATTCAAAGCATAAGTTAAATTGAAAATTTTGAATATTTAAATTACATATATAAATTTATATTATTTTTAAAGTTTAGCCCTGAGTTTTTAATTTAATTTTAATCTAAACAAAAAAAAACAATTAAATTATCTAATTGTAGAAGGAAATCTGAACTATTTCAGCTTTTCGAACCAACAAAAAATTTATCTTGAGCTAATCTTCAAATGAATTAATAGTTTTACAATCAATCCAAAACATAAAATAATTGAAAATTTGTAACAACAAAAAGAAACTCATAAAACTTTATAACAGAATGAGTCAATGTTTTTCTCATCGTTTCAAAAGATTTTCATCATCTATTTTCTGCATGACTCACAATCTGATTGTTACAATCCCATTTGACATCTCTTCCTATCCATTAATTTTTTTATCAGTAAAGCAATGCAATAAAATTGTAAACATATAAATTATATTGCAATAAGAATCGCAATCACATCACTCTCATTGTGTTGATCATGTTAGCAGTAAGTTAAGTTCATTCGTCTGAGCGAACCTCCTGTTTATCTGTTTCGTTTCGCTTTGCTTACTTACTCACTTATTTTTCTTAAGTTCATATAGGTATATCGTATATATCAACCTTATGTTTAAGTTCCTGTACTATATTTGTATCTTGTACATATTCTGTGGTAGTCATCGTCACAGCCTAGTGCTTTACTCAGACTTGAGTCACTCTTGCGTTCGCATTAGCGCAAACATTAATCCGCTTCGACTTACTTCTTCATGCGCAGTGTTGTTTGGTTCTTAGTTTCTTCAGTACAGTTTGAGTCAGCTTACGAAGAAGTACAACATCCGCTTTTGTTTACTTTATACTGTTACAATTTTTGCATTTTTGCTGCTTGGTGAAAATGTGAAAAGTGAAGATGTGTCAATATAATTTTAAATTTCAAAGGATTTTAAAGGAAAAACTTCAGTTTTCGCTTGGGACTGTTTTTGTTATTTGTATCTAGAGAGAAATTGAAAGTGCAAATTTGTATATTGTGTTCAGTAGATTTAGATTATTTATTTTGAGGTAGAATATTATTAAAAATTAATTAAACTGTTGAGGTTTAAGAATTTTGTGAGTTAGTGAAAGTATTAAGAAAGTACATGGAAATTATTTCGTGAAAAAGTTTGTTTTGGATTTGTGGGTGTTTTATTGCGTTTAATTAAATAAAGGTAAAAAGAAAAGTGAAATATGATCGATAATGTTCGGCTTGGATTGTTCTGTTGTCGCAGGTCAGTAAATTTATTTTGTTTCACAGTATATCTAATTTACTTTTATTAGAGTGTAAAAATTGTTATTTATCTACCAAAGTTGTGGGGCAGATTATACCGAGTTAAATTACTAAGCGGCGCTAAAAATGAATTTTACTGCCTAGGCATTAAATTTTGACAAATATGATGTTATCCCATTGGCAGACCAAAATGGTCTGTAATCCCTCACCACTACCACTTTTCATCCCATTTTATTTAATGAAAAATTAACCCAAATAATTAATAAATCAGATGATTATTTGATTAAATGAATAACTGCATTACCAATTTGTAAGTCATGTGTGCGCTTCTGCAAATCCAGTTACTGTACAGTTACTTTACTACGGAAATTAAATTTTTAAACTTGTTTAACTAGCATTTAGAAATGACTTAAAATAACGCTTAAACTCATTTCAAAGATACAGTTGTTTTATTTGTTCTTCTCCAGTTGTCGAGTTTTCCAAATTTATCCTACCATTTCTTAATTTTTCCTCTTTTTTGAATTTTGCAACTTAGTTGTGAATTACTTGATGTCCTACAAATTTCGCCACTGGTGATAGTCTCAACTCTCAGTGGATTACCTATTGCAACAACTTATAACTTATGCCATCCTTAGAATTACAAATATTTGCAGTATTTTCACAAAATTTACACAAAATTTACTTTTACTTATATATTTAACCAAATAAATAATAAAATTTTAATATCTAAATAAAAATTTAATTCTTTTTTCTTTGAAAATGAAAGAAAAAACTTTATTTCAAAATATAATTAATTTTATAACCAATTCACGATTCACCTATAACGATTGCATTTTGTTAACTTCACTTGCATTGTTCAATCGTCGAAATTAACTAATCCTTCAAGAATAATAAATAAAAAAAGCAACATGACTATAACAATAAAGAAAAAGAATTCAAAGCTACAAAAATAAAAATGCTAGCAATCGAATGAAGCAACGAAAAGAGCAAATAATGAATGAATGATGAAATCCCGCGTTAAAAAACTAATCAACGTAATAGGGGAACTTATTATAGCACAGTTAACTAAATTATATTGAAGAAGAATACCTTGTTCTAACGGAGACTCCGCAAAAAATAAAACACCAGACATAGGAATTTAATTGAATTTATGCCTAAGGTTTACATACTTTACATTTCTTTTGAACTATTGTCCTCTATTTAAACTTAAATATTTTAAATGTTTAAATTACAAAGGAAATATCTATCAATTCCTATCTCAGTAATATTTTATTTAAAATTTAAAAAGGTAAATTGTCGCAGTCTATTTTGTTCTGGTTGATGTTCTAAAAGACAATGAAAGCTAAAACTTAAGTTACAGCAAAGGTAATGATAATAAACAAAAGACCGTTTAAGTGTAATTATGTCCCGTTTATTCAAGATTAAATCCGAACCCATTATTTTCTTTTTCTTTTGTCTCCATTTTAAATCACACAAGTAAGGAAATTAAACAAACGATAAAAATACTTTGCTTTCGTTTATTCAAATCTAATAATTGTCTTTCTCTACAATTTGTTTTTAGTTCCTGTTGGTTATTAGTTTGGTATTTCTATTTGCATGATGCGTTTAAAAATATTGTGTTGGAGAAATTTAAGACTTATTGTTTATATTTAAACAATTGAAACAAAGTATAAGTAATAAGTATGTGGTATAAGGTAGAGTTATAATTGTTTTGGTTTACTTTAGTTTTATAGAAGACTTTGCAAATAGTTTATATATACCATATACTTATGACTCTTATGAGTCTTATGACCATGTTAGTTTTTACAAATGTAGAAATGACTTGCATCAGATCTTGGTTGGCAAGAATGTGCAATTGCCACTTTAGTTTGTTAGTTTCAATTTCACAATGTTGTAATAATCATAGAAATATGTATAACATATAAAAATATGTATGTATTTCCTCTGGTGATATTTTTTATAATTTGTGTAAAAAAATATTAATTGTTGTAAGAATTTTTTTTATTATCGAATCAAAAATTTGCAAAATTCTAATTAATAGTACTCGTAGATAGAAAATCTTAATATTTTAACTTTACTAACAATGATGAAATGTCAAACAGTTAGTAAAATGTAATTGGCTAATGAATTTTAAGCTACAACTTAAAAAGAAAAATTTAATTATAATTAAAATTGTCTATTATTTGTACTCGTAGAAAGAAAATCTTAATATTTTACCTTTACGAACAATGGTGATGTATCAAACTTTTGGTTGAAGGTAATAGTCAAATGAATTTTTAAAAATATAACAACAAGCAGAAATAAATTTCTCACAATAAAATAAAAAGCATGAAAAGGAAAATTTAATTAAAAGAATAAATCGAAACTTTTCCTTTTCCTTCGTTTTATTTCATGATTAACTAGAACTTCGAGCAAAACGTTGTAATACTAGACCTTGAAAACATTTAATATTGTTCATTTCATTAAGATTATACTTTTCAACCTCATTTCCCTCCTTCACATAATAAAATACTATATACCTGAATTACTAATATAAACCAAATACAATTTACAACAAACTGCAAGAAAAATGACACGTTTTAACTAGGTTGAACAGTTTGGAGTAGGTCGTGCGAACATGTTGATCATATTATTAGTGGAAATTGATGTGGAAAACTTGAAACCACAACACGCAACTTTCCGTGTTATTATTGCTTTACTTTTGCTTTACTTTAAAATTTCTATCTTAAATATAAAAACAACAAATGCAAGAAACAAATTAATATTTGTATAATATGTATATATATAAAATTCAATAATTCAATATTTTTTTTCTATTTTCAGATCATGCGACAGATCTCAAAGAAACGACATGCCCGAAGCTGAAAGTCCTTTGGGACAATGGCCCCATAGCATGAGCTCAACACTAGCATACATTGGTTGTACACTAGGAATCTTCAACATTTCCCGTTTTGCCATCCTGTCGGTCCATTTCGGCGCCAACTTCATCTTCCAGTTCCTGCTGATCTCTTTCTGCATTGGCATTCCACTATTCACACTGTATCAGTGTCTGGGGCAGCAACTTGCTGCCGGCGTCATCGACATGTGGCGCATTTCCCCCATGTTCCAAGGCGTCGGAGTGTCGTTGCTTTTCTTCCAGATCCTCACTGGTCTTTATAGTATTGTGGGTATCTCTTGGATGTTTGTTTACTTCCGCGATTCTTTTGTCACAAAATTCGAACGGTACCGATGGTCTGAACCGTTCTTTTATTATCGAAACGGTAAATATCAAGTCATAACTTAATTACTTATTGATTATTAATTTATGAACATGACATATGTTTGATTAATTGTGATCATTTGTATTTCAGAAGTTCAAATACCAATTAATGGTTCTTACAAGTTAGCAGAAACTATTCCTGATTATTTGTCGGGGGTAGTATTTCAACGGCACCATTTGGTTTCCGGTAATACTTATGGAACTATAAAGTTTCAACCAGCATTTAATTTGGCTGTAGTATGGATGATTGTGTTTGTATCCCTTAGTAAAGGTTTAAGGTCATACGGAAAAGTGATCTATGTGTTTACTCTGCTACCAATTTTCGGTCTTGTTATTCTTTGCACAAAATTATTGGGGCTTATGCACAATGATGCTGCCAGTAGTATTTTCCCCGAAACAGCTTGGAATGAATTTTTTGTTAATTCAAGGGTAAGTTTAAGAATTCTTTTAGTAAGAATTCAAATTAAATTTGTTTTTGAATTTTAGAGTTGGATTGCAGCTTGTCAAGAAGTATTCCTCACTTGGGGGATGTTGGGAGCAGCAGTTATGCAAATTGCTTCCCATAACAAAAACAAAAAACTGTTGCAACGCGATTCTAGTCTGATTACGTTTATTACAATTACTGTATTAATTCTGGCTGCTTTTTTGGCCAATACTTGTGTTCATATCTTAAAAATGCATGGATATACTTATCAACCCGATTCTTTTGGTAAGTTAATAAAACAAAATTAGAATTAAATTACCTTAAAGGTAAAACCTTTTGACTTATATCATTATTTCTATATTTAACTGATTTAATTTCTATCTTTACATTTCTAACATTTTCTATCAGTAAAAATAAAACCTATTAACAATCTATTTTCAACCACGTCTGTCAATCAGTACAGTTAAATATAATTTTCATGTAACATAATGAACTTTCTTTTGATTAGATTTTTTCTCTTGTTATAGAAAAAATCTCGACCTACTCTTTTCTACGACATGTCAGCGATCCGTTACCACCAAACATGGCATCGACACCAGTAAGATACATGCACCATCATTCCTTCATTATTGGAGATCGTGTTACACGTCCTGGCATCGACCCTTCAACGGAAAGCGGCTATCAAGTATGTACTCACGCAATAGTTCAACAAATCATGTTTTGATACACTACATGCGTCAAAAATAGAATAAATTTCTAATTTAAATATACCTTCTAGGTCTTAAGATTTGCTACTGAATTAATCCCAACAACGTTTTCACTTCTGGGACCTGAACAAGTATCACCATTTTGGACAGTCCTTTTTTATTTCGTACTGATTTTATTTGGTATCGCTCAACAATTAGCAATTTGGCATTGTGTCATCACTGGAATCATGGCAATTAAAGCAAAAGTTTTAAAATCATGGGAAACAACAATCACTTTCTTCAGTTGTGCATGTGGTTTCTTGCTTGGGTTACCAATGACAACTGAATATGGTATCTACGTTGTTTACTTTATGGATTTGACAGTCGGTGGTTTGTGGTGGTTGATTGTTGTTATTCTTTTACAAATCATTGCTGTCTTTATGGTACGAGGAAGACCATACAGTGGGGACATTTTAGTTACTGCGTTGTTTCGGAAAACTGTACAAAATCCTTGTTTGAGTATATGGATACCAGTTCTCTTGTCTTTTATTTGGAATGTTGTTTTACCTGTGGTGTTAATGGTAAGTTATAAAATATTTTTATTACTGTTAATTAATACACATCTAGTTTTATTTTAATTTCTTTGACAATTAAAATTATGCTTTGTTTGCAGGTGTGGTGCATTACATTTTTCAAGAATGGTAATTATCGAGAATTATTTATATGGCATCACGGACCTTCTTTGGATTATTGGCCTTTGTGGGCTAGACAAGTAGGGTCATTGATTCAATTGATGCCAGTACTTGGTGTTCCCTTTATTGCTGTTATACAAAGTTATCGATATTTGAATAACGGCCCTAATGATATTCTTGAGGTGAGTGACATTTATGTGGTTTTAGATAGCATGTCTTTTGTTTCTTTTCTTGTAAGAAGTAATAACCTTTGTTGTGTCTTGTTTTCCTAATGCTATATGTAAGTTTACAGTATGTTTTGATAATATTATGTCGATACCGAGTTATGCTTCAGAAAATTATTGATATACATATTTCGAAACAACCTGTAAACTTTATATTTATGAACTAATTGCATATTGAATGTGTTTGTGTGTCTTATATTGGAATGAAGTAGAGTAACCTTTTGAATAATTAATGATAAACTAACGAATGACTTTTGTTTTGATTTTGCCATGCGAAGGATTTTGATCCGGCTGATTACGTTAGTATTTTAGTGATAACACTTAAATCAGTTTAAAGTTCTGCCTGAATATTAACAATAATAATTGGTAAATTAATCTGTAGTAATTTGATTTGTTTGGTTTGTCTCAAAGGAATGCCCAAAAGTAGATGTAAATGAAAATTATTATCAAGATGTATTTGGGAATCTAACTAAATCCAAAATTATTATTACAATTCGAAGACAATATAACACGTTTGATTTTCTTTTCAGATTATTAGGAGAAATTATTACATATATCAAACGTAAAAAAGTTAGATCAATTCTTGCCCAATAAAATTTTATTTTAACTAATCAGTATTTAGTTTAGTTTAATTTTTTATTTTTATATCAAAAAGAAATGGAAGTTTAATAACCCAAAGTTCCACTTAGGGGTTATTGATATTCATGTTAATGCGATTATAATTCGTTTCATAATTGTACAAATACATGAAAATAATATTTTTTTGATTGCATAAAATATGTCAAGAATATAATTTGAAAATAAACACACAGAATTTAATTAATTATATTGATCGTGCATCTACTCTACTCATGGAGTCCTTGAGCAATCTATCTTAATAATTAACAAAACTATAGATTAATTTATCAACGCACCATTACCAATGAAATCGATTAATTCAATAATAAATATTAAACTCATTTCCATCCATCTAACGCAACATTGTTTATTTTCTTTTCCCTTCAACTAGCGCATTCAGTTGTTGTATAGACCACCATTGGGTGAACACATGGACGATTTAGCCATCCAAACGGCAGCAGTTGCTTCAATGAATAACAACACATCATCAACAAATGCAGTATCAGAAGATCCACCCCCGAAGTATACACCTCCACCAAGTTATACCACTGCAACCGGAGCTAGAATTGCAAAACTTCTTCGGCAAAGTTTTAGACGGAGTGTTCGACGAATTGCTAATGTTTTGGGGGAGGCTAGTGGAACTCGAAATCGCACAACTACTGATTCCAATACACAAGCACAACCGCCACCGCCGAATTATAATGATGTATTAGTGGAAATGCATCAAAATCGTGATGTGGCAGTGAATATTCCTGAAACGCGAGATCACATGATACAACGTGAATTGGCTACGATTGCTACATCAAGTACTGGACTAACTGCTGCTGATGTTGCTTGCATTTTAAGAAGTAGTTTTAGAAGAAGTACTGTAAGGACTTTACGAAGAAATAATCAACCTGATACGACGATGAGTTCACTTAGTGCTGAGAATCTTGTGGATTCTGCTGCACCTATTGGAGAAACGTCGTTGGTATTGTATACAAATACCAATTCAGATAAAGACGAATCAACTGTGATATAGGCATTTAAGGATTAGAAATTAAGTAATTTAATTAATTAATATAGAATGTGCTGTTATAGATTTTGTCATTGGTACTTATTACTTTTAATATTGTATGAACGCATCTGTGCGTCGTTTTCCTATTTTTTAAATTAACCAAATGATTGCTTCAATCAGAGCATTTCTGATACTAATACATATTTAGATTGATAGATTTGATGTGGTGTTTAGACCATATTATGTACTTCTAATTTTTATCTTCTTTAATTGATTGATTTCAAACCACAAGTCATATTGTATTATCATTAGTATTAATTTCTTTTAGCGAATTACACAAAAGTTATGTGTGACTATTTTGGTTGTGTAAATAATTAAAGAACTGATTTTATAATACATAAATTATGAGTAATATTTAAATTTATAGAATATTTAATTGTTTGTAGTGTTTTTTTTATTATTAAATAAAACCTTTATAGGAAAAATTAAATTTACAAAGATGAAAATACACAAATTGAACTTACTAATTACATAATAGATCAATTACAATAAAAATAATATCTAAATAACTACAATAGATAAATTACAATAAAAAATTAAATCTAAATAACTACAATAATAGATAAACAAAGAAACATAATTAGTTTCTAAATTTATTTATGTGAACGATTCTTAACAAGTACTCCATTAGCAAGAAGTCTTAATGCTGGATGTCTGTATGTAGAAACAGGACGATTCTTCGGACAATATTTCTTTGTATGAGCCTCTGTACCAGTTGCACCGCAAATATCGCAAACGTGTTCTTGCAAAATTGGACATCTAACTACTCCATTATCATCTTTGGTGCTATGACTTTGATAAACAATTGGTAGTTCTCCATTTTTCTTACAGAAAGCACATTCAAATGGCTTGTTGCGATTTACTTCTAAATTTTGTTGAAAAATTTCTAAAATTTGCAAATAGTAAGTAAGTGAATCACATAAAACAAATTTATTTCCATTTACCTTTCCATTTATTTTCACATGCCTGTTCATCTTTTGGTTTATCCTTTTCTGTTTCAGGAGTAATGGTTTCTTCCCCTGGTAAAATATTTTCATATTGGAATTGATCGAGCATCTTTATTAATTCAAAATCTCTGTTATCATTTTCTTCCTGTCGAATACCTTCTGTTGGTGATGAATTTATATTTCTGCGAGAAGTTGTTGGTGATGGAGGTGTTTGAGATAAAGTAGCATCATGATGTTCAGGTGAAATGATTCCAGAATCTTGAAAACAATTAATATTAATTTTACTATTAATTAATAAATTTTCAAATAGAAGTAATAAGTTAAATTCACCTTTTCTATTTCGTAAATGATGTTTACATTTCGATTTTGATTTGTACAACTTTTCTTGTTCATGAACTTTAACTAAATTATGTGTGAATTGGCATAATTGATGATTTACAAATTCTTTCAGCATTTGTTGATAATTCCAAATTAGTCGTTTTGAATCAGCTGGGAGATTTGCTATTGCTTCGTTAGTCATCATTGTAATTTATTGTTGTTCTAAATTATATTTAACAATTTTAGGTAACTCTTGCACAATTTTGGAAGAAATATCCAATTGATGTCACACTATTAACAACTTTTACAAAACTAACGCTGCAAATTGAACGCCCAACATATTTATACTCAAGCCATACAAGGAATAAAAAAAACAAAAGTTATATAGAAGAAGGAATTTGGCGGTGTCTTTGGCGGCAAAGAAAAAATAGCAACAGTCAATTCGGCAAAGTTTTGTTGACCAAAAAAAGTAACCCTTAGTAGTTTTAATCTTAGTTATAATAAAAAAGTGATTCAAAACTTGATTGGTCCAACATCTAAAAGGTAAAGCATTAAACATGCCGCATATTATATTTCAATAGATAATTTGATTGTCGGCACAAAAAGAAAAAAAAACGGCGTGCGGCTGTTTGTTTGTCGGTATAATCCAAA
>JASKGN010013050.1:0-17304 GCA_030556245.1 Falagria sp. GC000072 | reverse complement strand
GAAATTGTTGCTCAAGAAATTGAACGTGTGATTCAAGACGAACCTCTACTGACATCTACTGCTGTTACCATTAAATCTACCACTACTGATTTTATAACTGGTGAAAAAGCGCAACATCAAGTAGAAACTCCTGAAGTTCCACAAAGAACTGGCAAGAAGAAACGCAAACAAAAAGATAAAACTCAAATAGCATCTCCTGCAGAAGAATCACCTAAGTCAACTCAAGAAGAAAACAAGGAACCTGTAACTGAACAAAAATCTGAATTGAAACAAAAAGAAGGAAAAGCTGAAAAAATATCACCTATTGAAATAACAGAAGTTCAACAATCGGTTGTGACTGTCTATGGAGATATTCCTGAAACGGAACAAGTTGAAATCAAACTACATCTAGAAGAAAAACAACCAAAGAAAACTATCGAGCAATTTATGGAGAAACCAATGGAAATTAAATTCAAGGACACTGCTGTCTCTCCAATGATCTTTAAACCTGAAAGCGATCATGAAGATTCTATTGTTAGTGGTGATATGGATTCAGGAGGGCGGAAGAGTCGAAAAAAGAAGAAACGAAAAGAAGATAGTAAAGCAACCTCACCAGATTACTCCACGTCTTTGGCAGATTCTACTGAACTCGTATTGCCAGAAGACTCCTCACTCGCCGAGGAAACTCCCAAACCCACAATGGAAGGGTTTGACACATCTGAACAAGATCAAGATGAGATGAAATCGGGATATGAAGCCGATAAAACTACTGTTGACGAAAGTTTAGCTGATGACAATGATGATGTCGAAAAGAAGAAAAAGAAACGAAAGAAACGCAAACAAAAACTAAAACCTGAAGAAACAGAGGAATCCAATCAACCAGTGTCAGCATATGAATCTTCAGTAATTGGTGAATCTATAACCTTTACAGATGATGATGTTCCTGGATTCTCAACTAAAAAACTTATAGACGATCCAAAGAAACCGAAAAAGAGTAAGAAAGGTAAGAAGAGCAAACCTAAAGAGGAAGTTAGTGCTGAGTCAGGTACAGAGGAAGCTAAAGATACCGAAGATACTGAAAATCAAGTTTTAGAAGCCCATGTGGAATCTATAGTCTCACCAAATGATTCTTATAAGAGTATATCTAGTCCCTCCGATGTCGGTACAGTTAAAATATTAGAAGAAGCTGTGATTACACCTACTCCGGAAGAAAAAATTAAAGAAGTTGAATTTGGCATAGTATCGATTGTTCCAGTAGTAGAAGCACTTGTAACGCAAGAAAATATTGCTCAAACATCACCTATACTTGAAGAAAATACAAATTTAGAGCTTAAAGATATTCCAACGGACACTCCAGTTGGTAAAGTAGCTACTGAAGTTATATCTGTGCAGACTTCACCTGAACCTGTTCAAGAAATTAGTGAGATGTCTGTGCAAACTGTTGAAGCAGCCAAAGAAGAACAAGTCCCGGTGATTACCAGTGAAATAGTAACTCAGACCACACCCACTGAGATGACGAAAGTTAGTACACAAACATCTCCTATACCAGTTACACCTGAAGATAAGCCATCTAATGTAGAAATTATTGAGGAAAGCGTGCAAACCACCGAAATACCGCAAACTGATTCTTCTGTACAGACTACAATTGAAAAAGTGGAAACCATTACACCTGACAAAATCGAAGTACAAACGATTGCTACTCAAGCTGGGTCCTATGAAATTTCCGAACCTGTTACTCATTCGGTTCAAACTTCTCCCATTCCCTCTGCACCTCCAATTGAATTTGAAATACGTGAAACTCAAACAGCTCTATCCTATCAATATCCTATTGAAGAACAACGTTCTCCTGAACCGACTAACACTGTTCCTGATATTGTCCCTGAAACAACAGATTTTGTTATTCCTGAAATTACTCCTAAGTCTCCAGATATCTCATCATCAACGGAATACGAAGTTGTTGTTAAAACTTCTATTATGATGCCATCAGATACAGAAACAACTGATACTGGAATTATTGAATCGATTGAAGGGAAAACATCACCTTCAAGTGGGGATGATGAAAATATATCATTTTTAGAGTCGGAGCGTGGGCCACAGAAACCTAAGCGGAAAAGAAATAGGAAGAAGCATCCTAAACAAGAACAACAGGTTCCAACTGGGGAGGACAGTAGCATTTCAGAAGCTGCTGAACCTAAGACTGGCTTCCTAAGCACTTTAAAACAAATGCTTGATCCAAGAGAACTTTATGCTGAAATTACGAAAAGAGGTTCAAGGTCATCTTCACCAGCTCCAATAGACAGTGATAATAAAGAAAATGTAATCAATAAATCGGAGGAAGTTATGGAACCAGTCGAGGAACAATTAACTAGAACTACTGCAACAACATCTAAGACGATCAAGAAAATAACTAATTTTGATCCAAAAGATGCTAATCTTGCATTAATTGAAAGTGAAAGAATACAAACATTGCCTGTTGAAACATCATCTTCTCCAGAGACGCAAATTGATATTAATATTAATGTTAAGATAGAATCTTCAGATGAAGGTAAAGAAGAACAGCCTCCTAAAGGAAAGAAATCGAAAAAGAAGAAGAAGGGTGGTAAACAAGCTGAGGATATTTTGATTACAGTTAAAGCTTTAGAAGAACATGACATTGATTTAGATTCGAAACACCAAATACCTGAAAACTTGACTGAATTATCTGAAAAAGAATCTAATATTGAACCAATTACAGTGCAGCAAATAGAAACAAAACAGGTAGTTGATGATAAAATTACAAATGATATTATTATTGCTGAAGATAAACCTGAAGAAGTAATTGTAACACAAACCTGTACAAGTCCAGAAGAACCAGAAGACAATAAAGCTCGCAAAAACAAGAAGAAAGAAGATAAGAAATCCAAAGATACAGAAATTCCCGAAATCATGGAAGATAAATTTGCTGCTGGTGATTCAAAAGACATAAGGCCTCCAAGTGATGTTAAAGAAAATAAAACCGAAATATCCGTTGAGGAACCAAGCACTGTTTTATCTCCAGATGAATCCGAATTGAAATCAGATGGCAATGAAGAAATTCAAGACACGAAAGGAAAAAAGAAAAAACATGGCAAAAAGAAAGGCAAGAAAAACATCGAGGAAGATCCCACTAAACAAGAACTAGAAACAGCCACAACTAAATTAGAAGAACCTAAATCCGAAATTACACCTGAAAAAATCATTAAAGTAAGAACAGAAGATTTAGTAACCACTTCTGGGCAACCAATCAGCATTCAAACAACGGTTATCACTGAAAATCTACAATCACAACCTGAAATTGAAAGCGTACACGTAAAAGTAACTCAAGAGGTACCGTCACCGCCAAGTAGCCTCGAAATACAGGACACTACCAAACCATCATTGAGCGCCCCTTCGACCGATCATTCGCCCAGCGATTCCGCACAAGATTCTGATAACTTTAAAGATGTTTTAGAACCTAAGAAACGCAAAGGTAAACAAAAAAGTAAATACGCTACTTCTGTCACCATTGAAGAAGTCATGTCACCTGCTCCCGTTGGTGATACACCTCTGAGCCCTGAAGTTGGAGCAGAATCAACACCTTTATCTCCACCTACCATGAGTTATGAACCAGTATGGAATAAACCACAATCTAAATCGCAAACATCTTCAAAGGAATTAATTGATAAAGAAAAGCGTACTCCACCTCCCCAAGAAGTAGATATTAAATGGAACCAAGCAATGAGTCTGGTAAAAATGAAAAATCTTCAAAATGCCAAAAGTACAACCCATTTAAGTAATATTTTGTATTTGGCTACACTGAATGAAGTTGTTACCGATGAATCTATTACTCAAAAGAATAACGACGTTCAAGATAACTTAAATAAATTAAAAGCAGCAGTAGCTAAAAAAGATCCTGTGGTTATTGAAGAAACAGTTATCACCACTATTGAAACTATTACTACTTGGTTAGAAACTATCGAATACAGGATTTATCTTCAAAGACAAAAGGCACCTGATGGCCCGTCACAAGAGAAAGTTAATGAATTTACTAATCTTAATGATGAAATTAATAACATCAAGAAATCCATTAATGAATTAGAGAAAACTTTAAATAACACGAAGGATGTTTGTAATGAACAAGAACGTGACAGACTAGTGCAGTTTATAATTTCTTTGCAAGAGAAACTAGCAGAGATTCAAGAAGTTACCGATGAACATAAACAACAAGCGACTGAAGATTTAAGTAAATGGGAAGAGTTTATTACAGGAGTACAAAATATTAAAGAAAGCACTAGCGAAGTCGGGCAAAAGATTGATCAAATTTCCAACTCAGATGCATCACCACAAAGTAAATTTAACCGTTTGGAAGAAATCGAAGCTAAAAATAAATCCAATTTACATACAGCTTGCAAACTCATATTTGTAGCAAGAAGTTTAATGCATCATTATCCTGGAAAGATCATTCCTCACGAAATATATACCAATGCGGAAACTTCAAAACATTATCAACGTAGAATTGAAGCCGAACGGGAAAAAGTTATACAGCATTTGGCTTTAGCTGAAGAATATGAGCAAACATTAAAAGATTTTGGACACATTGTAGAGATGGCCGAAAGTTTAGTAATTAGCCCAATTTGCGTACAAAACCTTAGTCATCTTCAAGACGAAATACAAAACCATCGGAAATTCTTTGGAAGTTTGAGTAGTTGTCGAAGCATATTAGAATCAATCGAAGAAAACTTGGATGAAGATACCAGAGCTCAACATGCGGACCTTCATCATGATCTGTATCAAAGAGCTAATACTATATTACAAGATCAAGCAACTGGTAGATTCCAGCAGATGACACTTGCAGCATCCAGATGGACAATTTTAGATCAAGGTATGCGCGATGAACAAAAATGGCTTCAAGTCGCTCAACAACGAGTACCCGATTTGAGTAATGTTACATCAGCTGATTACGACCAATATATCAATCTCTACCAGTCGTTATCGTTGGATATTGCTCAACATCACGCGAAACTAACACATCTAAATACTGCAGCTGGAAAACTACAAGAACTTGTCAATTGCTCAGCACTTGCACAGACTTATAACGAATCTTTGGATGTGATTCAGAAGCTTCAAGAAGATGTTAATAATAATCTTAAGAGATTGATTGCATTCCGAGATATTTGGGGAACGTACAACATTCTTAGCGATAGATTGGAATATTGGTTGAAGGACGCTGAACGGGAACTATCTGACATTAATCTACCTCCCGGCACGGCTCCATGCAACATGCGGCAGTTCTGGGTGAGTTTTATTTTTTGCATCACGCGATCTAAACATTTGTTTCAAATTTTTTTGTATCTCTTTTAACGATGTGCATTCTATTGCTCCCTTTCGCTTTATTTCTATGCATCATTGTCTTATTTATCTTTTTATGTAATTTCTAGGAATTAAAAGCGCAACACGAAGTAAATAACGCGATACGATTTAATGTAAGTAACCATTTAGAACGATCGATGCAAATTG
The DNA here is from genome assembly GCA_030556245.1 of Falagria sp. GC000072. Taxonomy (NCBI): domain Eukaryota; kingdom Metazoa; phylum Arthropoda; class Insecta; order Coleoptera; family Staphylinidae; genus Falagria; species Falagria sp. GC000072. Next base: position 11,811 of record JASKGN010013050.1, on the reverse strand, counting down.
TCCCAGTGGCCGATGAAATGGTTCAACGAAAATTCCACACGGATTTGCAAGAACACTGGGATAAAGTTTCCAATCAAATTGGAGACATTCAAAATGCAATTATGGAATCCATCTCGGCTTCGGATGTACCAACAAACGAAAAGCTTCAAATCCTTGAACAAGAGTTACTTGAATTGCGTATCAATATCGATGAACTTGGAGGTGTTATAAAAAATGAAGACGAACTTGATCTTTACATAGAACGGCTTCAAATCATGTGCAAACGAATTGAACCCATCGAGAATGAATTAGGAAAATTTGGATTGTTAAATGCCGCAGAGTCAGAAAAAGTTGGAAAATTATTAGCTTTATCTAAAAAATTAGAAATGCAAGTTTCGGAAGAACTAGAAGGTGGAAAACTTCTCAAAGAACGTTTGCAAAATATACAACGTGGTTTAGATCGTGTAAAGAAACAACATAAACGCACTTCAGATACATTAGATCAATGCGAAAGTGCTGAGAAAATGGGAAGCGAAAGTGTCGAGAAAGCTGTGAATGAATGTTATGAAATAGGTGAAGAGTTGGTAACTTTGTGGCAAGATCTTATGAGTCTCAGACAATTATTACACACCCTTCCAATGAGATTAAAGGTATCAGTATCCCCAATTACCGTTGAAAGAGAAATATCACAACTAATTGATAATCACACTGGATTGGAGAAACGATGTGGAAATTTGTTGGCGTTGTTGCGATCAAGACTTGGATTATGGCAACGATTTGAAAGACAATTGGAATTGGTTCAACATAGCGTTCAAGAGGCTGATTTTATGATGGAAATGTTAACTGTTCAAGGTGCCATTGATTATGAAAGATTGAGGAAAGCCACTGAGCGACTTGAGGTGAGTGTTCATTATTGTTTTATAAAAAGTATGTCATTCATTTTATTTGAGTTATCTATTTTAAATTTCATAAGTAAAGGATTAGCGGCATTGACATATAACATTCCATTCAGTAAAATTATCACAATTGCAAAATGTTTGGTTTAATATTTAGTATTATGATGATGTCATCCGAGCGAAATACAAAACTCACGTTTTAATGATAATAGCTAAGAAATTTACATAACAACTGAATTCATAGCAATAACGTAGGTTAATATTGATATTGCTATCAGCATAAACTTAACTATATTGGTTTTGTTTGTCTACGCTAAATAAAAGCATAGTCATCGACATAAATAACATCCTAGTCAGGTAGACAAACCTTTATTGAAATGGATTAAAATTCCGTTTGTTAATGTTACCCAACCAAACAATAAGATTATCTTTAAGATTATTTAATTTATCTTATATTCATCAATTTAAATTCGCCATTTTTCCGTTGCTATTTGATTTGTACTTCCTCAAATTATATTTCTGTTTTTATATTTTATTTATGCCTTTGATCAATTTAATTTCAGAGTGTATCCGGTGATCTGGTAAGAAGGGAAACGTTGATCGACGAATTAAAATCGATCGCGAAGCCACTCGCCGCTGACTGCGATGCTGAGGTGGCTGCGAAGGTGGAGGCGGCAGTCTCGGAAGCGGTAGTTGCTTGGGAGGACACATGTTCAAACCTGAAACAGCTGTGCGACAAATATCAACACGCCGCCGACCTGTGGAAGCGTTATCGCGAAAGCAGTGATGTCCTACGGGAATGGATCGACAATTGTGTTGAAAGTTGTACTGATTTGAAAGAACCCGAAGAAGTTGCAAAACATGTAAAGGTATGTAAATATAAATTTCTGCAATTTTTTAAGTTAATTAGCTGTTAGAACTGATTTTAATAATTTTAACCTTTTGTTCTACATATTGAAATTAATTTAAACAGCTGCTCAGAGCAAGTAAAACAAAACTTTGTCAGAATGAATTAATACGACTGTTACGAAATGATTTTTATGTTGAGAGAGTCAGATAAGTAGCCGTGATATGAGTAATGCTTTGATTTTAATTGGCGGTTTTCCGTTTTTTGGTCCAACGTATTTATACCGTTTTAGTTCGAATGCTAACGTTTTATTAAACACAGTTAACGGCAGCCAGTATTCACCGCAGTTTACATTAACCATATTGCACTTAGTTTTGATCTATTTCGAGCGCACATTTTTCAACATTGTATACATGAGTGCATTGAAGAGATGGCACAGTAAAGAAGTGAAGTGAAGACGATATAGGAAGAAGACAAGCTTCAAGTGTGCTAAAAATAATATTTGTATATCATCATCAACGTCTTCTATTTGCATTTCCACTTTGTACCGACGGTGTTCCTAAATGCCACATCGAAAACGTTATCCATTCCAAATTATAATTACCAAACGAACGCTTACAAAACAAGCCAGGTACTCAAGTTCGCATATAGTTAACCCGTATATTATAAAGTTTCAAAGTTTCAAAACTATCGATCTTGAATCGACCAAGGCGTAAGTACGACTAACAACTATTTGCATAATCATTATATTCTGTTTCCTACTGTCAGCAAACAATTATTTCATTATTATTATATTATATGCTTGTATTTGCATATTTGGGTTATCGCTGATAATACAAGTATGCAGCTTACATATAGTTTCTTAACTAGAACATAGTTTAGACACGTGCTGCGTTTACGACCGGCGCGGACGTTCCAATGCAAACAGCATCATTATAGGGATGTGAAGATCGATGCCCTTTCCATGGCACACCCCAAAGAGAACAAACTACCCAAATATAAACGTCTCAGAGTCATCAAATCATTTCCATTGCGGTGCATTGACGAGCTCAGACATTCCGAATAGATTAAATCGACGCTGGCGTTTTATTTTTGGAACTATTTTTTTGCGTGTGAAATCAAAAATGTAGTGCGAAACGTTTCACAGATTTTCTAGTCTTTTTAGTTTAGTTTAGTTTACTGTTGTTCTCGCGCGCGCGGCTTTAGTTGAAATGTGCGTGACTCGTTTTACGCGGAAATCTAGTTTATTAATGAGAACATAAGTGTTGTAATTCCATTGTTTTGTTTATGTTTCTTAATTGTTATTGTTGATAACTATAAAGGTAGAGAGATAATGTTAAACAATGTGTACGCAGGAGGAACTCAAGGTAAACATTTATGGGTTTGTTTATAACTTAAATTTAAACATAACTAAATCTAAGTATTTTAATGCATAACAGTAAAATAGTTATTACTTCTGGTAAAAGTTAAAAGTGACAAATAAAAAGTTGGAAAAAGTTTAAAATTTATTATCTCGCATAAAAATAAATGTGCTTGTGCAACGAATAAAGTTCATTTTGCACTTTTTGCTAATTTCATAATAACAAATACAAAACAAAAGAATATCGTGAAACCAAACTAAATTCTTAATTTCCGGTCGTTATAAACTGAAATCAAAACACATAGCTGCTCGAGTAGTAAAGCAGAAACTAGAATTGCAGAAACTAATTTCGATTTGTTTTTTGTTGTTCCTCTTTGATTTGCACCCTACCGCATATAATTTCGCTCAATTTCAAATGTGATTAACATTCCCTCGTTGAAGGAGATTGTGTAGTGAAGTAAAACGTTGCGTGTTTTCGATATTTCAATTTTGGGCTGTTTCACTTTCGCGCTTTGGCTCTTGGCGTCGATTCAATCCGTAGGTAGGTGTATAAGCCCGCTCCCAATCAAAACTAATTGAATTGGGTCGCGATTCTCGCACAAATTTTATAAATATATACCTTCAAGGTTAATGGGTCGGATAGAGCGCTTTCGCCGGGTCCAATTTCACTAAAAAGGAAAGGAAACGTTCATCTTTTACATTGCTTATATGGGTTCTAATTTATTACCAACATTTTTTGTATTTGCGTTGATGTAAACTGTTGTTTAAAGTTTATAGAACTTTTTTCATTGGTTGTTCGACTAATGTTTCTGATTACAACCTGTATTTATTATTTTATATAAGAGGAAGTAAATTGGCATCAATTCTAATTAACATTTAAAATTGGCAGGTGTGCGAAGAAACTCTTGCAGCGCACACAGAACGTTTGGCAGAACTGCGACAGTTGGTTTCCGAAATCGCGGCGGACGTCGGCCTGGACGCCAACGCACTCCTCGGAGGTGAGGTCGAGGCACTCGGCCGGAAGCTCGTCGATGTCAAAGAATCGCTGACAATTCTAGCCAATGTGGCAGAACATCAAGCCACTCAACGTACACAAACCAAGAACGAAATCAACGGCACCAAGCATTCATTAAATTCCATCTATAAGGTAAGTGCTTATGTCTAACAAATTTTTATCTAAAAATACCAAAACACCACTTGAATATTAATAATCCACTTGAATTTGAACCCATTTTAAATTATTAATTGTTAATTTAGAGCGTTAACGAACTTGAAAATGGAGGCGATCCAGATAACGACGAAAAACTTCAACTGCTTCGACAACATCTCCTGGGTCTTGGAAAAACGGAAAACCAGATTCAAGAAATTCAACAAAAGACCATCGAAAGCTATGAGACTACCGAAACATCAACAACGGAATCATCTATTTTGGAAATTCTCGAATTGTGGCAAACTGTTTTCCGAGAAACTTTCCAACAATATCATAGATTAAGCTCACGCTTAGTGAAAAATGAAGATGGAGCAGCTGCCTTAAGACTATGGAAAGAATACATTATGCATGTTCAACAATTCCTTTCTGGATCTATACCCAGCGATGTTCATAGTCTTTCCGAACATCAACATCTGTGCCAAATCCATCAGAATCTTCTCACGACGCAACAAAAAGTACTCATGCCTCAACAACAGCTCACTGGGGTTGAACCAAGTGTCATGGAACAATTCCAAACTTTGACAAACCTTCATGACGAAACATTGATGAAAATCATGGATCGCTATAATGAAGTAGAAGATCGATTACAATCATGGCAGAAGTACTCTCAAGGTCAAGCTGATACTTTAGCATGGCTTAAAGATATGGAGAAAGAACGTGAACGCCTTCAGCTTAAATACATCCATATTATAAGATTACCCAAATTACTTGCGCAAATCAAATCACTTATTGGAAAAATGTCGCAAGGTGAAGCTCAAGTTGAAAATCTACAAAACCAACAACAGAAAATCTTCCAATTCTGTGATGATGCTTTTGCAACTTCAATTCGCATGGAGCATGCTGCGCTAAACCAAAGAATATCTAGTCTTAAAGCCGCCATGGAAAGTTGGAAGCAATTCCTTGAAAGAATTACAACGCAGCATAAATCGTACGAAGATCAAGTAAACACTATTCAGAAATCATTTGAAGGTATTCAGAATATTATTGCTCAGGAGATGCCCTCAACAAATTACGGTATTAACAACAGATTAGAGACCTTAAATCGGGCAAGAAATAAATTAGCTAATATTACAAAAGAATTAGACGAATTAGAAGTTCTTAAAGAACAACTCAAAGAATGTTTCAGTCCAGTCGATATGAAAACCATAAGTCAACGAGTTTGGTTACTTTGGCATCAGAAGAACGACCTTGAGCATGAAATTAAGAAGCTTATAATGCAACTCGAAGAAAAGATTAGTTTACGAACAACATTTGAAACTAGGCAAACTCGATTTATCATTTGGGCTAATGAACTTGAACGAAGAATTGAATCTGAGACTGAATCCTATGGACCGTTTAAAGATCCTGAAGATATCATCAGAAAACTCGAAACTGAGTTACAAGCTGAAATGTCATTGAAGGAAAGGGAACACCAATGGCTTTTAACAACTGGTACCGAATTGGTTAACGCTTGTGGCGAAGAATACAGTGATGTTGTGGCAAAACAAAATCTTCAAGTTAGAACTAAAGCTGTGCAAGAACAATGGGAAAGGCTAGATGAATTAATGAAATCTCGCAAAAATAAATTACAAGAAATGATGAAAACTATGGCTACTCTTGAGATGAAAATTGCCGAAATTAGAGCGTGGTTAACAACAATGGAGCAGGAACTATCCAAACCAATTATTTTCAATGATGGGAATAAAACTTCTTTTGACAAGCTAGTTGCTGAACATGATAAAATCCGCAGAGGTATCGAGAAAGAAAGTTCAAACATCGGTGAAGTCCTTAATCTGTGTGAATTGCTCTTAAACGATTCTGACATGTGGAAAACTCATTTTACTACTGAAAACTTAAACTTGGCTATGCGAAATCTTGAAAAACGATGGAAGAATGTTTGTGGGCTGTCTGCTGAACGTCAACATCGTATCAATTCCATCTGGAAATTGCTTCAAGCACTATTTAAAATTTATGACGAAAATGAGAAATGGCTAAACCAACAAGAAAAGAAATTACAAGAAATTGAAGGAATTGAAAAGCTGAATGAAAAAGTCGACAAAATTGAACGCTTGCGTAAAGAAGTACGTGCTAACGACAGCAATTATGGTAGATTGGAGCAGACTTACGTGCGACTCGTCAAAACGAACGACGCCGATCCTGAAAATATCCAGAAACTCACGTCTAAAGTTAGAACAATGCTGAGCAGATGGGGCGCACTGAAATCGCGATGCGACGCCATGGCCATATACAAGGAATTCCGAGACGTTCAAGGCTGTGCTTTAGTTGGGTTGACACAGGTCGATGCACATCTTACTGAGCTGCAGCACTTAACTTCTGGAAGCGATAACATCGAAGATAAACTCTCACAAATTGAGGTCAGTTATTAATTAATTTATTGCTATTTAGATTAACTTTACTTGTCTTATTTCTTTTTATGACAACAATATAAATATGATTAATTTTATCAATATTTTTTATTCATTATTATAGACCATCGAAGCAGAATTGTCAACAAACAATCAAAACCTGCAAGATGCAGATGAACTCGGTTTGAAAATAATGCAAATAGCAAAGTCCCAAGAATCAGTAAAACAAATTACTAAAGTGCAAGATATGATCGACGAATACCAACTTCTTTGGAAAGACATACAGACAAGAATAACAACAGTAAAAATGGATCTACAAAAACAAATACAATCTCAGACCGAGCGACTTAGACGAGAGGAAGCTGTCCAAGTTGAAACGCTCAAGTTTGAAAGAGATACGGCTGTACAAGTAGACACATTACCTAAACATCTTCAACGTATGACATCATTAAGCGCCAAAGATGCATATTTGATGGATCTCAATAGCGCTCTGGAAGAATGCGCTAAGAACATTGATACTTTGGATGATATGATTCTGGCGCAAATACCACCACAAGGCTCTCCAGAATTGCATACCACCGGCAAAAAGATTGCAAAACAAACTGCACATTGCGAATCTTCTGTGGAACTTATCAAACATCTATGTGAAACATTGCAGAATGATTGCAATGCCACCGAAGAAGAAGCTTGTTGTGAGAGAGTTAATACTCTTTCACAGAGATACCAACAACTTTTGGGAGCTGCAAAAGCCAAGGAACAAAAAATACGCGATTTGAGGTATGTAAATAATTAATTATTAATTTGCAAAAATTAATATTTATAAGTGACTCTTTAAATTAGTTTTTCTTCACTAAAATATAATTCTGTAATTTTGATTATGACTTTATACTAATGCCTATTAATACTTAAAATTGTCTTGTATTTGTCGCAGGTCTACTTTTGATGCTTATAACTTTTTATGCGAGCAGTAAGTGTTTGAATTTAATGAGTTTTTTTATTCACGCATTAATATTTATAATAAGATTGATTATTTCACACTAATAATAATTATCGCCATTATATTATAATTGTAAACTATAGTAAAAGGTATTAATGAAATCTTTATTTTTATTTTTAGTGAGGCGGGAAGATTGTTATGTCCATTGTGCACAAAACGCAACTGGGCTCAACTAGACAACGATCTTTGGCGCTTGGAACAATGGCTTCAAGTTGCTGAAGGTACCCAAAAAACACAACGATCCCCACCTTCCAATTTCGAACAATTAGAAGACGTAATTCAAGATCATCTTGAATTTGTTCTGGACCTAGACAGTCATAAAAGTATTGTTAGGTCTTTGAACATTGTTGGTAGTCATTTAGCTGACCATACCGAAGACACTGAGCGAGCACAAAATCTTCGCCAGCGACTGAATGCCAATAACAAACGATGGGACAATGTCTGTAAGAAGGCTTCTTCATGGCAAACTATTTTGCAGACCGCCCTAATGGCTGTAAGTATATATCATAAAGATACAAGTGAACAATATTTAATAATTTTATTTTAGAATAATCAATTCCACAATACTGTCTTGGAATTGTGCGTGTGGTTGGAAGCCGAAGAACAAAAAATTCGCGCCTCCGAACCAGTTGATCTTACCGCCGATCCAGAAAGCATTGACGATAAACTCATGCAATTCGTCGAATTCAGAAGTGATCTAGAACGATGTGAACCGCGTGTTATGAGTCTACAGGAAACTGCCAATCAGTTGCTTAGACAAGAAGATGCACCGGATGGTTCATCGGGCATCTGCGCTCGGTTGATGGAGTTGCGACTCAAGCTTCAAACGCTTATACGACTGACCACCATCTATGTCTTGAAACTCGCGGCGGTGCTCAACAAAGACCCCGCTGCTTTAATGCAAACACGCGTTGGTTCCGGCCCTATGCTCAATCTAAGTCAAGACGTAAGTTTATCAAGTAGATGCCACATTTTGTAAATTTCTTTTTTACCCTGAGAGCACTAGAAATTTTAAGATTAGTTTTTAAAGCTGATCAAAACCACTTTTGAGTATTTATTTATTTTATCATAGATTCAAATTTTGAACAAAATTATTTCGAGTTCGAATTTTCATTTTTATGATATTATTGATGCTAGTCAGTCGTCATACACACGCACACTTAAGTAAATAATCAATAATATGATAATTTAATTATATTGTTGCTAAGGATTAATTCATAGTAACTAATACTTAGAGGTTTTTGAATGTTATATTGTTGGACGCAATATTTCATTGCTTATCGATGGATAGTAGAATTTGTATTGAGTTTGTAAACATTTTTAGTTAAATCCATCGGAACTTAATTCATTATTGTGAAAGATTAATTGTCGTATCTACGTTGTATAATAAGTAATTAGTATATAAGCACAATTTCATCTTTGTTTGCGTTTCTGGACAGCTTGTGGACCATGCGAAATCTACTCCAGGCCCTTCCAATGTACCAGCCAACGAAACAAACACGTAAATATCTTTTATTCTTATTTTATTCACTTTTTCACACAAACCATAGCTGCTTATTTTTATTTTAATATTGTGTCACTCTTTACAATTAGTTGCACAATCATTTTTAGGACAGATTTCAACTCTCAACCATTCATCAGTCAGCAAAATAATCATCTAACAGTTTGTTAATTCTCTAACCATCGCTACATTCATGTTTAATATAACTAAATCAAAACTAATAATTTCAGGTGACATCAATCCTATGAATTTCGCTAATATTTTGTTGTTTCTTTTTTGTAGAGATTCGCAATCGGATGATCAAGACAGGTCTGTTTTGCGTCGAGGATATAACTTTTTGGGCCGTGTTGTACGAGCCTCAGTGCCCTTCCAAGCAGTGATGTTGTTATTGCTGGGGGCAGCTACCTTGGTGCCATTTACTGAAGATGATTATAGCTGTTCTATTGTAAACAGTTTTGCAAACAGTTTACATCCGTCGTTGCACCATAACGGACCACCACCGCCGATATAATTCAAATTGAGAAACAAAACTAAAAATTCTATGGAATAAACATTTAACAAGATACAAAGAAAATTAAAAATTACTGACATTACACACACTCTTAAATGAAGCTGAACAAGATTTCTGATTTCTTTTTCATTCCAATTTTACTATATTTTTTATTAATTAATTACCTAATTATTCTACTATCTAATTCGTTCCGTGACTTAATATTTTTAAATTAGATTAGTTGCGATAGCAATTTTAAAAAAGCGTATTTATTATAATTATTGACTTTTTGTAGAGTTGTTTAGATTTGTAAAGATTGTAATATTTTGTATATGAATCGAACACATATTTGTATATTGGTGAATTGTATGATAATATTGTATTGTGACGATAATACGCACACGACCACGCGATTGCAATTTTTTATTTTGTCTCTAACGAATGCCTAATTTTAGTAATAATATTAATTAGTTGTATTAATATTTAGTTATATATGAAATAATTGAAGAAGATTATCAGAGGAGTGGAACACTCTGATATCGCATTCATTTATTTCGAATGAAGTCATAATTGTAATAGAATTATTATGGCTGTAAAGCTCTCCATTTACATGCCATAACGATGCTGTAATATAAAATGCAAACAACATTCTCTCCATGTTGCAAGCGTTTTGTTATTTGGCAAAAATGTTGTACAATTAGGTCTTATAATAACACTTGCAAATGCTAATTTTGTTATTTACAGTGGTGCTATAATATGCTAGTTTTGTTATAAAATGTGCTTCTTATTAATTTTGACTAAAGTCAATGGAATAATTTCTGTTATATTGCGATACTAATATTGTTTATATATAGGATTGTTTTCTTTATGTAAAAATATTGTAGACCTATTAAAGACTATTAAATATATTTCAAATGTTTATAAAACAATATTTATACATTATATTTTATCCTCGACTAATATAAATACATATGTAAATATCCAGTTGTTAGTAATTATAAAAATAACGTCACTGTTATGTAAATTTTTCCAGTTTGGTATAATAAAATCCGGGTGATGGCGGCAACGTATATTTCTACAGTGCGCACCGCGGTGAGCAAGTCAGAATCGATTCACTCACTTTTAGTGAATTTTTCTATTGTCAATGAAGATGTTACAATGTTAAAACCGGTTTATTATCAGTTATTACTGCCCTTAAATTATTTATCTTTGACTGATTTATGTAACTAAGTAAAGGTTAGCAATAACTGAGTTTGAGATACTTGTAAAAATCTAATTAGAATCTACCAAATTAGATTCTAGTTTTTTTTTCCAGTTTTTGAAATATAAAGTCATTCACCACAATCATGTTAAAGTTTCGTATATTTGTGGTGACACATTTTAAACATTGTAAAATAAAATAACTTTGTTTGCATAACGGACAGAACTATATCACTATATTTTGTGACTCAAGTTTCAACCACTTTAACTGGTCATTTTCAAACATAAAGTAAACTTAAAAACTACAAGAAAGCGAATATATATCTTTGAAACTATCATAAAACAGCTTTGAAAAGAGAGGAATATACCAGGTCAACATTTATATGTTACCATAGTAACCTATGTTTCCCCCTACGTCAAGTCACAACAAAATGGCGGTCGAAGTCGACCACGTACATCAAAGGTGCCGACACTCAGTTTCGCTTCTGCTGTTCTGCTTATAACTATTCTGTGACTATCTTTTGTGACTCAAGTTTCAACCACTTTAATTGGTCATTTTCAAACATAAAGTAAACTTAAAAACTACAAGACAGCGAATATATATCTTTGAAACTATCATAAAACAGCTTTGAAAAGAGAGGAATATACCAGGTCAACTTGGTCGTTTAGTATGGAAATTCCTGGATTATGACTTGCCTTGTACACTTCCAAAGACTCCAATAAATCCATTTTCCCACCTTTATCAAAGAACATCTACACAGTTACAAGCAAAAAGATACCCAGAAATCCACATTTTCTCAACATCTGGTTGAAAACAATCACAATTTTAACAATGATGCTCTATCTGTTGTACACAAGGCAGGTCATAATCCAGGAATTTCCATACTAAACGACCAAGTTGACCTGGTATATTCCTCTCTTTTCAAAGCTGTTTTATGATAGTTTCAAAGATATATATTCGCTTTCTTGTAGTTTTTAAGTTTACT
>JASKGN010013047.1:0-19831 GCA_030556245.1 Falagria sp. GC000072 | reverse complement strand
TCTCTTCGTAATTAATTTTCTGCCCTTCAGACTTGGCAGAAAAATAATTACGAAGAGAACTTTCCAATCCTAAGTCGTAACAAACAACTAAAAAGTTTTAAGAGAAGATTTTAATCCCTAGCTCGCAAAACCACAAATCAATAAAGTAATAAATAAAAAATTTGGCAAGAAAATTCAATTTTCACAAACAAATAACAAATGATGAAATTTGCATCGTCGCCATCTTGGAAATTAACACAAACTAATAAATAACTCTTTGAAATTCCTTTGAAGTTTCAAAATTTCAAAATGGCAACTCTAAACAAACAAACATGGCGTACATCAAAAAAACAAAAGACAATCGATTTCTACCATTACAGATTCCTCTACAAAACCCAAACAAAAACAATGCCACCTGGAAGAAAAACAGCAAAACCCACGACGACAACGACAACAACGTCGAATGAAAAAGATCGCGACACTTCCAAATCATCGAACGCGACCAATGTCAAAGGTTACAAACCTCCATGGATCAAAGAATCGGCTGAACCGAACAAAGAAACGGAAACGCCATGGGGAATAATGAAGAAACGCGATTGCATCAACGATCCCGAAGAAACCAAAAAGAATCAGAAGGAGAAGAAGAAAACTGTGGCGAGGGATGATAGTGATGATGATGAAGATACCGGTGCAAATTGTAATTAACAAAATCTCAACCTGATCATTAGACATTTATGAATACACTGTATATATTATTAACAATTTTAAAATTTAATTGTAATTTCAGTTGCAATACCAACCCTAAGAAAAGTCTCCTTAAACACTTCCGAAAAAATCGAGAATGGCGACCCGAAAGAATCCACATTTGTCAAACCGTCATTGAAAACTGTCAAGATCAAAGACCGCGAGCCGAAGGTTTTGACCCATACGGAAAGCAAAACCAAATTAGTATTGCCGAAATTGAACAGTGTCAAGGTCGAAAAGATGAAGGAATTACCACCACCGCCGAAGAAAGATCAACCGGACTATCGCCAAGTTTTGAAACGGGCGCCTACAAGAGATTTAGAAGATGTAAGTTGTAAAGAAAAGTCACGTGGTACAACAAAACAAAAGCTATCTATCTATCTACTATACTTTTCAAAAGTTTTGAGTTTTTAAAGTCAAAAATAATGGGAAGATGCAACGTAATGTCATAAACATTCAAATTGAGGGCTCAAAACTTATGAAAAGGATAGTACACGTATAGATAGCGTTTGTTTTGTATAGTAACGATATAAACTTGAAACTTGGCAATCAATCAAGGCAAAATGTGCGAAAATGTTTGCGAGCTTTTAAGCACAGCACACAAATAGATGCATTGAACGGAACGCTGCAACTTTGCCTTAGTCGAGCCTTGGCTTAACTTTAACTAATTGCGAAATCCAATTATGTATTTCCAGAAGAAAAGTGTCCCGATGGCACCTCCGATGCCACCACCACCACCAGCAATGCCTAAACTTATCGATACAAGCTTAAGTGATAAACAAAAGAATGTTTTGGATGCTTTAAGGTAAGCAAAACTAAAAAATCCCCTAAGAAAGTTACTAGAAACAAAACAAAAGCAAATCGATAACGAATACTTACAGATCGAGACCTAAAGTACGACCTGATTGGACAGCTTTACTTAAGGGCATCGAATCCGGAGCGAAACTCAAACATATCGAGTCTAATGATCGATCCAAACCTTTATTGCCTAAGGCTAAGGCAAAAGGACAATTCTTGTATGACAGTGAGAAGGATAATGCTCATAATGTTCTTCTTAAAGAGGTATGTACTACGATTACCTAAAATGAAATTGTTTAATTAAAATTTTAAACAGAATTCGATGACTACTAAGAATTACTTACTATTGTTGTTTTAGATCCAACAAGGCAAGCGATTGAAGAGAGTCCAAACCAATGATCGTAGCAAACCCAATCTCGAAGGCTTAAGGAAATTCAGAAGACAAATGACTATCGAGGAACAAATTCAGAAGTCTGTGTCTATGGCTTCGATGGCTGCTTCAATGGCTAATGTTCCTGGGGTACGTTAAGAATTCTAACCTAAAAAATTAAAAATTATTTAGTTAAATTTAAATATTTAAAAAATTGGAAAAGTTTACTTACGATTTGGATTTTTTGTAGATTTTGCAGAATAATCCTTCGATGGCTAGTATAGTAGTACCTCCAGTAAGTATCGAATATCAAAAAATTGAAAAATCCTTTGTCGAACCAAAATTTCAAAAGAATCTTTTGAAATTTTTTCTTCGAAACAAAAATTTTCAAATTTTTTCTTCGAAACAAAAACTTTCAAATTTTTCTTTTTTTAGGAAGATCTAGTAGTAGATCTAGACCTCGAAGATGAAATGGATGACATAGATAAATTAAGAGATGACCTCCAAAGTACGAAGCAACTCTTAGCTAAAGAAATGAAAGCGAAGGAACAAGCAATCAGAGAAAACAAACGTTTACAAACGAGGATAGAAAACCTAGAGAAAGATTTAGACGAGAACAAAACCATCGCCCAAAATGAAAAGGAAGCCGACAAACGTCGCGAACCGGACGAGAAGTTGATCGTCACATTGAAAGCGGAAGTGGCCGAAGCCCGCAAACGCAATGCGGAATTAGAAAAGAAAGTCACCACGACTTCCAAAGAGTTAGACACCTCGAAATACGAATTGGAAGAGATGAAACGACGCAATTCCGAATTAGAGAAGCGTTTACAGGAGTACATGACCGGCAAACGTCAATCGGTAGCAGCTGAACGTAGAGATAGTCAAGCTGATAACGACGAGGAAAAAGATGACGATGATGATGACGACGACGAAGAGGAATCTGAAGAGAAGAAAGCCAAAAGGGAATCGCGCGAATTGAAAATGCTCGTGAACAAATTACGTTCGTTTAAGACTAAAGTCGATAACGCTAAGAAAGAAAGAGTTGCATTGAAACAAATCATGAAGACGAATCAACAATCGATTAAGGAAGAGAAGAAGAAGTTTAAACAATTACAGAAAGAAGTGGATAAGATGGCTGCGTTGATGAAAGAATCTGATAGTGATGATGAGGAAGAGGAATCGGATGAGGAAGAGAAAAGCGAAGAGGAAGATGAGGACACAACTGAGACTGAAACTGAATCCAGCGATTCCGAATCGGAATCTGAAAGGTCACAATCTGAGAATGAAGATGCACCTATCGAGAAGAAGAAAGAAAATGTTGTGGCTAGAGCTCGAAGACATGAGAATCGACTAGCTGCTTTGAAGAAAACTAACTTCATGTTGAAAACTAATGCTGAAAGACTGCACGATGAGTTGTTAGAACAAAGGGAACAGACTAATTCGTTGCAGAATGAATTGGATAGTGTCCTTGTCGATTTGGGATAAACTGCGAGGAAGTTATACATTGAGGTTAGAAAATCTCTCTTCTTTTGTTTCTGTATTTATTTATAAGCGACGATTTCAAGTATTTAGCTATAAATTTACTTGTTACTCTTTTGTTTTGTTTGTTTTTGTTGGTTTATTATTATTACGTGTCTGTTTTTTTGTTTACGAGGATTTAGGTTTAACTATTTTACTTTAACGAGGAAGAGGATGTACTTACCTTGGTAGATTTAAATTTTATTATATATAGCGCTTTTTTATATATTATTATTATTATTGCAAGACTTGTTAATTATAAATATATTGCTAATTTATCAAAATAAATAATTTTAAAATTCATTTTTAGAATTTTTGGGTAATGTGGGTTGCCTATAGTAAATCTACGCTAACTACAGAAAGAAAATTAAATTTTTGACTAGAAATTTTAAAAATTTCAGAAAAGTTTTTGTCATAATCAATTTCTATCGGTATCTACTTTATATTTCGATATTTTGTTTGTGGAAAATAGTTAATTTAAAAAATTAAATTATAAATTTCAAAAACAAAAGATGCACCATGTACATACATAACCTCAACCAACACCAGACAAATTTTCAACAGAAAAAATTATTAAAACATGAAAAATTCTATACTCACTTATGTAATATTTGTAGTAAAACTAATCTTTAATGTAATTAACACTAATTAAAGCACTTTTAGAATATTTATTGCTATTTAATTTGAGCGGCAATCACAACTGACACTGAGAATGACAACCAATAGAAACAATTGAATGTCAATTGACATGTAAGCTTGCTAGACTATCCCCAATGTCCTTGAAAACTAAAACAATAAAATACAAATCCCCCATAAAAACTTTAACAATAATTAATTACTAATTAAATCTTAAATTTATTTCTCAAACAATTTTTAGTTTAAATTATTTATTTTCTATAAAAATTTAAAACTTAAAATTTCAATTTCATTTTTTGTTTTATAAAAAGACAGTTGGCACACCTGCAACAATTTTAGTTCATAATTTCACCACCAGAGTCAAATCAGTGTCAGTGTCGCGGCGGCCATTTAAGTCAAGTTTGCATTGAACGGAAAATTCTTATCACAAATTTATCAAAAGAAAAGGTTACAAGTGGATAAGAAGTGATAACAAAGTAGTGATTAACATAAACCGTATTCAACTTGGAAATACCAAAGTAAGTAAGTGTCCATCTTTCATATACTTACCTCTCACCCCTTTGATTGATGTTATCCAAAATGTTCTCCATATTCCATAGATTCATCATGTCAATTGAATATCTCCAAGTTGCTGAAGATGAGGGTGAGGAACCCATAGAATTACCTACAGAAGATGATGGTACATTACTTCTAAGTACGCTGTCTGCACAATTCCCTGGCTCATCTGGTTTGAAGTATCGTAATCCTGATTCTCGTGCAATGCGAGGAGTTCGATTAAGTGAAGGACGATTACATCCACCTCCTGAGATTGGATGGGGTTCACAAGTGTTTTATTGTGTCTTCCCTAAAGGTTAGCACGATTTCAATTATAAATCTTTAAAGTTTTGTTTATTATGATTAATTACGATTGAGAAATTAACATCGACTGATTTTTGTGAGTGCGAAACTAATCCGTTTGGATTTACATTGTAACAGAAAATAAGCGAAAGTCAGATGACAATTTGGAGAACTCCACAGCAAAGACAAAGCGCATCGAGACAAAATTGCGCTGCACTGATTTGATTGTACTTGGACTGCCTTGGAAGACCACGGAACAGAATCTCCGAGAGTATTTCGAAGCTTTTGGGGAAGTTCTTATGGCACAGGTGATTATTTTTTCATAATAAAATTCAAATTATAAAATTATTAAAATTTTATTTTTAGGTTAAAAAAGATGCGAAGAGTGGTCAATCTAAAGGCTTCGGTTTCATACGTTTTGCTTCCTACGAGAGTCAAATGAGAGTTTTAGCTCAACGACATATGATTGATGGAAGATGGTGTGATGTGAAAGTACCTAATTCAAAGGTAACTTGATTTCTAAACAAATTAAATCAAGAAAAAATAAAATTAATTTCTGCATGAAACAAAAGACAAATTTGAGGTTAATTTTTGTAGGAAGGATTAATTCAACAAGTACCATGTAAAGTGTTCATTGGTAGATGTACGGAAGATCTCACAGCAGATGATCTACGAGAATATTTTGGCAAGTATGGTGAGGTTACGGATGTCTTCATTCCCAAACCTTTCCGTGCATTTAGTTTTGTCACATTTTTGGATCCTGAAGTTGCACAAAGTCTTTGTGGTGAGGATCACATCATTAAAGGTTCGTAATAATATTTCTAACTTAAAATTCAAAAAAATTCTAACCTAAAATTCCAAAAAAATTCTAACCTAAAATTCTAAAAATTTCTTGCCTAAAATTTCTAACCTAAAATTTCAAAAAAAAATAAATTTTTAAAATTTTGAATTTTTTAGGTGTTTCCGTCCATGTATCAAACGCAGCACCAAAATCAGAAACTAGAGGAGCTGGTGGATATGGTGGTGGACCACGAACAGGTAATCATAGTGGAAATCGAGGACCAGGTGGACCAGATGGTCCAGGAATGTATCAACAAAGATATAATCCTGGTCCGAACCAAGCAAATTGGGGGAATCAAGGCCATCGGGGGAATATTGACATGCCAAATTTACAAGCATTAGGTGAGTTCTCAATTCAAATTAAACTCTTAAATTTTTCTTAATTGGTTTGGGTTACGTTGCATGATTTAGTGAATCTCCTCTCACCAGAATCCTTCCTAAGCATGCCGAGAAGTATTGCTCCAAGTACCACAAAACCTTCTGGGAATTATTAACCTTGGTGTAAAGTTAAACAAATTCCTTTAACGATTCCTAATTTTGCATTGCCATTGCGTAAGTATCATACCTTATCCTAATCTAATGCATTGCATGGTGTGTCGATTGTTCTTTGTTTGCCTTTTGTAGGTGTCAAATGTTGAAGATGCAAGTGTTTAATTGAATTTTGTTTATTCGTGACATGTTTACTTGATTTTGATCAATTTTGATGATGAAATGAGTTTGTGTCATGAGGGTTGCTAGAAGAACATATCTGACTCACGCCATCTACAATGATTATCGACAATTATCCATTGTTTTGTTTTTGTTGGTTATGTTTTGTTATTAATTTATGTTGATTCGTATTCGAATTTTGTGTGTTTATGATTAATTAAATTAATTAATTTGCGTGTAAATGTGTTAGTGTTGAGTAATTGTATTATTCTCATGACTTAATTTTTAGTAAGCGATGATACATTGAATGTATTTACTTTTGTTCGCATTACCTAGGCATTACAGGCCAAGGCCAACAAGGCAATCAACAACAAAACTGTAATCCTTTGGGATTAGGGCCTCTTAATCTTGGGGCATTGCCTATGAATCCTGCGCTGGTTGCTGCTGCACTTAATCAAGCTGGGTGGGGACTTATTGGTAATCTACAGAATCAACCCGAACCTAATTTTAATCAAGGGTTTAATAATCCTCCTAATACGAATAGTGGTAAGTCTAATATGTACTTCATCGTCTAACTTTTTCTTTTCTTAATAATTTTAATATTACAATCTTTTAGGTAATACTGGTAACGGAGGAAATCAAGGTGGTGGCAACAGTCAATTCTTAAGTTGGATGAATCAAGTTCAACAACAAGATGGCCAATGGCCAAGACCACCACCCCAACAACAACAAGATAAAGGATTCCTCAAGTACGATTAAGACTGAGCACGAGTATAAAGACTTTATAAACACTACCAACATGCAGAAGCAACAGGTAACTAACAGTAACATCCTTCGAAATTTCTTAACCTTAAACTCCTAGAGTAAATATTGTTTCTATCTCTTTCTTTTTTCTCTCTCTCTATATCTATCTATCTTTTTCATATTCACCTTGTGTCTCTTTATTAGTCTAACCTAACTATATTTAAAGTAGATAATAATTATCTTTATCGAGTAAGATATATATGATCAAAATATTTGAAGAAATTGTTTTGCGAAGATGAGACACAGAAATTAGTACATATTGTGTGTGTATATTAGGAAAGTGTATACTTGAGTGCGAACATGTTAATCGAAACAAAAGAGAACAAGTTTTGTAGAAATATTATTTATATCGAGTGTTCATAAATGTCTCGACTTATGAAATTTTTATGATGTGCATATTTTGATTTAGAAAATTAATTATTTAATTTATCGTAGAAAGAAATGACATTTACGAAGACTTTATATGATGTAAATGAGAATGCTTCGATTACATTGGAATCAAATTTAGAAAGATCGATTTATGTTTATATATTATGAAGTTATGGGATTGTGTACTTCGAAGAAATGAATTTGTATATTGTTCGGATTGATATTGATGAAACTTTTCTTTTAAGTGAGCTTGTGTGTGTTGAGCTCTCATCATTGTTTTGCTTCGAGGCTTCTTTTCTAATCATGATTTATGATTTATCGAAGTGTATATTTAGCACTTGATTTTGTGTAGTTGCACATTCTGTATACAAGTGAGCAAGTTTGATCCGAATATATGACACTAATGTATGTCTTATGTGAAACTTATCCCTTTACTTCGAAGAGGTGTTTTTTAGTCTTAATTTAATTGTTTCGTAAGTATGAAAATGCTTACTTTACAAGTGTGGTGTGAAAATTGTTTGAGCAAATGTCATCTTCGGTTGATGAACAATTTTTATCACTTACCACTTTTTTATCATACGATAAGTTTAGTTTTTATCAGTTTTCGCAAGAGAGAAGTGTTGTGGGTATGTACTGATTGCAATTGTGAATTTGTTTTGTTTTTTTGTTATTGTTATTCCTTCGAAGAAAGGGTACAAGGTTTATATTCTTTCGAAGAAGGGGTATAGCCTATAGATTCCTTCGAAAGAAAGGGTATAAACTATATATTCCTTTGTAGAAGGGGTATAAACTATATTATTCCTTCGAAGAAGGGATACAGACTATATATTCCTTCGTAGAAGAGATACAAACTATATATTCCTTCAAAGAACGGGTATAGACTATTTATCTCTTCGAACAACATTTAAAAATTTTTTTAATTCAAATCTTCGAAGGAAAAACAAATGACTTAAGTTTGTTTGCTTTTTAAAACATTTTTTATGTGTGTGGTTTGAGATGCGCTGTTGTAAAAAAAACATTCTGTATCAATCTTTATCATATATGACAAAATCCTCCCTCTTCGTGTAAGTATGTTGGTAAATTATGAGGATGATGATGATGAGAGAAATGTGCTGATGAAGAAAGAGTGACTTGTGAAGAGGATGATGGCGATGATTGATGATTGCGCTCATGATTTGTTTATGTAAGTTGCTAATGATAATTTTTTACTTGTCGTAAACTCTCAGATCCATTACGAGATGAAAATCTTGATGTCTTCGTCTTAAATTTTTTTTTGAAAATTCATTTAAGACGAAGGTACATACACAATTTAAATTCTTCGAAGAATATTTTTTTGAGTGGTATATTAATTTTTGTTTTCGTAGGGTACTAACTACTACAATTGGTGATTCAAGAAGACTGCAAGACTTCGAACCAAAGAAAGAAGAAACTATTGATTCTACTACGAAAGCTGTGATATTTGAGGTTACTTTTGTAACTCAATTTATATTAGGTAAAAATTTATTATTACGAAACAAAGAAATTTTATTTAAAAATTAAATTTTTGAGGTTATTATTTAACTCGAACAACTTTTTTTTTCATTCTTCGAATTAACAAAACAAAGCATCAGGGGTATTATTAACTCGAATAATTTTTTTTTTATTCTTCGAATTAACAAAAAGCTTCAATTTTTGAGGTTATTATTTATTCAAACACCTTTTTTTTGTCATTCTTCGAATTAACAAAGCAAAACCACAATTTTTGAGGTAATTATTAACTCGAACAATATTATTTTTTCACTCTTCGAATTAACAAAACAAAGCATCAATTTTTGGGGTTGTTATTAACATTTTTGAGGTTATTATTAACTCGAACAATCTTTTTTTCATCCTTCAAATTAACAAAACAAAGCATCAATTTTTGGGGTATTATTAACTCGAATAATTTTTTTTTCATTCTTCGAATTAACAAAAAGCTTCAATTTTTGAGGTTATTTTTAATTTGAACAACTTTTTTTGTTATTCTTTGAATTAACAAAACAAAGCCTCAATTTTTGAGGTTATTATTAACATTTTTGAGGTTATTATTAACTCGAACAACTTTAATTTTTTATTCTTCGAATTAACAAAACAAAGCATCTTTAACAAACTTAGGTTTAATAAAAGCCCCCATATGAATATCCTTATGATAATACCTCAATTTCTCTTCGAAAAGAAGATCATTCTCATGACTCTCTCGAAGTTGATTTAATTTAATCTCATTATCATTAGTCGCAAGCAAAATACCAATTTGTCCACAAGGATAAGTGGGAACTGATACAAGAGCATAATCTACATTATCGAAGTGCTTCCTACAATTCTCCATAGTTTGTTGAACTTGTCGTAACCCAGTCCAAATACATCCACCTTGCGAACAAATAATTCCTCCAGGTTTCAATGCACTAGCTAACAATTTAAAATAGTCTTCGGTGAAGAGATTTTCAGCTGGTCCCACAGGATCTGAACTATCAGTGATGATCACATCGAATTGCTTTTGTTGATTGTCCATATACTTAAACCCATCGCCTACTATCAAAGTCAATTTGGGATGTTCGAAACCACATGCCATGAAGGGCAAATGTTGTTTCGAAGTGGCAATTACTTTGGCATCGATTTCCACTTGAAGGACTTGGTGAACTCCTGGATGTTTCACTACTTCTCGAGCTACTCCACCATCACCTCCACCAATGATTAACACTTTCGAAGGAGATGGATGTACACATAATGGGAGGAATGCCATCATTTCTTGGTAAGCAAATTCATCGAATTCTGTGCATTGGATTATGTTATCGAGGATTAATGCTTTACCATGATTTTTACTTTAAATAAAAAAAGAATCGAAGAAGAAAATTAGAGATTGAAATCGAAGAAGATAATAAGAGATTGAAATCGAAGAAAAAGAAAATTAGAGATTGACATTTTTATGCTTACGTTTGTAGGATGAGAATATCTTGATACGAAGACTTTTCTTGATGTAAAATTGATTCGACTTTCAATGACATACATTGGCCTGGCCATAAGTGATCTTGCATTTCACTGAACCAACCTTTACAAAGAGAATCCATTGGGAATTTTGTTGTTCGAAGTAATTAAACTTATTACACTGCGAGATTTAACTTAACAAGTTTTAATGTTTAAAAAAAATTGAGTAATAATGTGGTGAGATTGATACTAACAGCATTGGTTCATAACTGATAAGAGAAGTAGAATTTAAGCTTGACATTGAGATAATTGTGATAGTTTCATTGTAAACAAATTGTAATGTTTATAAATTGTGCGTGTTATGTTTTTAAGATAAGATAATTAATAGTAACTTGATAAGTTAGTAAAATTCCCTAGAATTAAATTCTAATGTTTCAAGAAAACAAAAGTTAAGCGCTGAAAACACTATAGGCAACCAACAATACACAAAAGAAAAATTAAATTAATTTCTTTAAAAAAAATTTACCAAATATAAAAATAATATTTAAATTGCAAATTTATAAACAATTTAAACATAACAAATTAATTTTTTATATATCCTAATTTTTTTAGTAACAAATTATAAAACAAAAGTTATGCGGTGAAAAGACTATGGGCAACCAACAATACACAAAATCAAAAAATATTAAATTAATTTCTTTAAAAAAAATTTACCAAATATAAAAGTAATATTTAAATTGCAAATTTATAAACAATTTAAACATAACAACAAACTAATCTTTGATATTTCCTAATTTTTTTAACAACAAATTATAATACAATTATAATTTGTTATCAATGACTTTGACATCACTCCGCAAAAAAACAAAGTACTGTCAGAGTGTCAGATCTCGAATTAGAAAATAGAAATAACTTTCGGTCCATTGTGAGAATTGAATATTGCTAATTTCGAGAATAATGTCGGACTTAGTATCAAAATGTGTCCTACGCTTAGAAGTTGATTCTACAGGTAATCAACAATTAATTAATTTTTCATTGCACAATTTCAATCTGAATTTTTACTAAGTTAGGTTATGTCTGAATTAAACTAAAATTTTTAATTTTTTTAGCTGAAGGAACAGAAACAGCCGAATCTACAGATTTATCAGGTCGAGGACAACGAACACCAGTTGATATAAGTGTGGAGACATACGCAAGTAAATTAGAACAACCTCGAGATGATTGGGGGTTGGTACCACCACGAAGTCGTCAAGCTACAGTTAGCGGTGGTGAGAAAGAAGGAGATGCTGAATGTCACGAGATTGGATTTTTCAGTGGGAATCCTTTCGTGGAAATTACTAAGGGGATTTTACATTTGTATAAAGAAGAGTAAGAAATTTAAAAATTTTATTTTGTCGGTTTTGTAAAAATTTTGAATTTTTAGCGTTTTAAGCAGTAAAGATGAAGCGCAGACCCTTTGTTTATTGGGTGTACCTACATCGATGACTTGTCATGATTTGTTAACATTCACAGCGCCTTGTCATTCAGAGATTTCTCATATTCGAGTGTTACGAGATAATTTACCTAATCAATATATGGCGTTACTCACGTAAGTTAAGAATTTTTACAAATTTTGAAATTTTTAACAGAAATTAATTCATTTTAGGTTTAGAACACATGCATCAGCTCGTGAATTTTATGAAACTTTTAATGGTGCACCATTTAATAGTCTCGAACCTGAAATATTATGTCGAGCAGTTTGGGTCTCTCGAGTCGAGTGTGGACATGATGCTATCCCACCACATGGTCATACAGAATTACCAATTTGTCCAGTTTGTTTAGGTAATTACTAAATTACTACTTAAATTTACGTAATTACTAAAATCCCTTTAATTTCTTTTGTTTTTAGAACGTATGGATGAATCAGTGGATGGCGTCTTAACAATTTTATGCAATCATACCTTTCATTCGAATTGTTTGGAACAATGGAGCGATTCCACATGTCCAGTGTGTCGATGTGTTCAAAGCCCTGAACAAGTCGAAGGCAGCGAATGTGAACGATGTGGCAAAACTGCTCCAGCAACTGATGCGCTTTGGATATGTTTGATTTGTGGGAATGTCGGTTGTGGTAGATATCAAGGTGGTCATGCAGCTTCACATTATCGAGAGACTGGACATTGTTATGCTTTACAACTTGGATCTAATCGTGTTTGGGATTATAAAGGTTAGTTCTTTTGTTTTTTAGGGTTAGGTTATTGGTACTTTTGTTTTTTAAGGTTAAGTTATTTATTCTTTTGTTTTTAAAGTTAAGTTATTAGTTCTTTTGTTTTTTTTTAGAATAAGTTATTTATTCTTTTGTTTTTTAAGGTTATTTATTTGTCTGTTTTTTAAGGTTAAGTCATTAATTCTTTTGTTTTTAGGTGATAACTTTGTACATAGACTTTTACAAAACAAAGCTGATGGGAAACTAGTTCCGAGTGATGGACCAGCACCTGATATCGAACAAGCTCAGGAAAAAGTTGATTCGGTGCAGTTAGAATTCACTTATTTACTCACTTCGCAGTTGGAGGAACAACGGATTTATTTTGAGAATAAAATTGCTCAGTAAGTTTAGTGTTTTTTGTATTTTTAAGGTTATGATAATAAATTGTGAGTCTATAAAAGTTTTTAAATTAATTAATTTTTAGATTGGAGTATCGCAATGCTGACGACACAGAAGTAATGACTCTGCAGATTGGCAACCTTACCGAAGAAAACAAAAACTTAAAGGAGGAAGTGAAAATTCTTAAGAAGGAGAAAGATGCTGTGGAAAAACGTTTAGCACAACAAATTGTCAAGTAAGTTTGAATTTTATCAAAAATTTTCAATTTTTTGTTACTAGGTTATATAGTAACTTACTAACTTCTAGTAATTTACTAATTTATAGTAACTTACTAACATCTAATAACTTACTAACATCTAGTAACTTAGTAATATCTAGTAACTTCTAGTAACAATTACTAGTAGTAACTAAATTTAGGGTGGTACTACTGCTAACTAATATAACATAACCTATAATTTTCTTCAACTTTTTAAACAAAATTTTAAATTTTGTTTTCAAATTTAGATTTAACTCAACTTTAAAAGAACTTAATGTTGAGAGACACCTAGGAAAAGCTTTACGTGCGAATCAGGAACAATATCACGATCGTATGGTAAAATTAGAAAAACGATTGGAAGACCTTGAGATTGCTCGTACTACGCAGATCAAAGGTCTCGAAGAGCAATTACGAGATGTGATGTTTTATTTAGAAGCTCAAAATGTAAGTAAAACCATTGTAAAACCTTCAAAAAATCTATTTTTCTATTTTAACTTGAATTAATTTGAATTTCTTTTGTTTCTGTTATTAGACAATTGAAAAATCCGATTTGAAAGATGAAATTACCGAAGGGACAATAACAATTGGCGATGCACCTGCACCAACACCCCAATCAAGTAAAGGACGTCGCAGGAAGAAGAAGTAAGTCCTTCAGAATAAATTATTTAACTAACCAAATCGAGTCAGTCCCCATTATTCAGATTGTTATTAAGTCAATATTCACAAAATAAATTTCATGTTTTTGTAATATAATAGATTTACTTAAAGTAACATTATCAATATAAAAATATTTTATAAAAACTTACATAATATTTTAAACGCCAAGTTCTTTAAGAACATTCCCAGCAATGACGAGTCTCTGAATTTCTGAAGTGCCTTCGTAGATTTCTGTGATTCTCGCATCTCTGTAATGTCTCTCCGCAGGCATATCACTAACATATCCCATGCCACCAAGGATCTGTATACATTGATGACTTACAAAAGTTGCAGCTTCGCTTGCTGATAACTTTGCCATTGCTGCTTCTTTCACATACGATTGTTTATTATCTTTCAACCAAGCTGCCCTCCAAGTTAACAACCTTGCTGATTCTAATCGCAATGCCATCTCTGCAAGTTTATTCTGAATCGTTTGTAATTTTGTTAGCGGTTTACCGAAAGCTATTCGTTTCGAGGCATATTCAGCAGCTAATTCAAGTGATGCTTGAGCAATCCCCAATGCTTGAGATGCGATTCCTATACGACCGCCATCTAGTGTCATCATCGCTATCTAAAGACAAATGTTAGGTTAATGGTAAAACTTAACTTAGAAATCTTTAATTTTGAAAAGAAAAGAAATCTACCTTGAAACCATCTCCTGGCTTCCCCAAAAGATTCTCTTCGGGGATTTTACAATCTTCAAACATTAACATACACGTGGATGATCCTCTAATTCCTAATTTATCTTCCTTTTTGCCAAGTTGCAAACCTTCCGATGGCATAGGTACAATAAACGCAGAGATCCCTTTGTGTTTCATGCCTTTATCAGTCGTAGCAAATAACACTGTTGCTTTAGCTTCGAAAGCATTGGTTATCCAGGATTTCGAACCATTTAAGGTGAAACCAGCAGGTGACGATGTTGCTGTTGTTGAAGCTGCACCTGCATCCGAACCATTTCCTGGTTCGGATAAGGCAAAACAACCAATCTAAAAATTTAAGGTTTTTTAGGTTATAATTTTAAATTATAAATATTTAAAATTTTTAGGTTATAATTTTAAATTATAAATTTTTAAAATTTTAAGGTTATAATTTTAAATTATTAATTTTTAAAATTTTAAGGTTAAAATTTCAATTTTAAGGTTATAATTTTCAATTATAAATTTTTAAAATTTAAAATACCTTTCGACCATTTGTAAAATCAGATATGAATTTTTCCTTCTGCGCATCATTTCCAAATTGTACAATTGGCCATAGATAAAGACTATTGTGCGCTGACATAATTACACCAGCCGAAGCACAACCACGACTTATTTCTTCCATGCTAATTGCATAAGCTAAGTTGTCCAAACCTGCGCCGCCATATTGTTCTGGAACTGTTATACCCATAAGTCCTAAATCCCCCATTTGTTGAATTTGTTTTGCTGGGAATTTATGTTCTTTGTCGATTTGTGCTGCCACAGGTTTCAATTCATCATCTGCGAAGGATCTACATGTTTTCTGTAACATTCGGTGTTCTTCACTTAATGCTGCTAAGGATGCTATACCATTTTTGTTTATCCATTGGCCTAAAATTAAATAAATTACTAAGTTGATAGTCAATTGTTTTAAAGAATTAATTTTTTGGTGTAAGAGAAGTTGCCTATAGTGAAATTTTCTTATTTAGTAAAAAATTTTGAGAAAATTATTATAAAGAATTAGGGGGAGGAATTAATAGGTTATTAATAGATTATTAATGAATTTTTAAGATTAGATAAGGATTTTATTAGTTTTTTTGTGTTTTGTGGAAATTAACCTCTTCAATTGTTTTGATCTTGATTAAGTTGAACTTACCTAGTTTTAGTGTAGATACACATAATTTATGCAAGTTACGAGTCAGTAATGCCATTTTTATGAGTAATTAGAATGAATTATTGTTAACGAGTGTTTAATTAAGGTGGAATTGAGAATGTTGAACTTTGAGCGTAAAATTATCATCACAACATTCTTCATACTTTGCTCCCACTTGCTCCCACTCAATCACAGCACTCAATTTAACTAAGTGTAAATTAAGTTGCCTATAGTTGCATGTTTGAAATTATTTTAAATTTTAATTTTTAATTAAAAAGTTTTAAACTGAATATTTTATAGAAATACATTAAAATATAAAGTTTTAAGAATATTAGTAATAATTTAAAGTAAAATTAATATAGTTTAAATTAAGAAAATTAATTTTAAAATTATCTCCCACTTAAGTTAAATAAGTGTTAATTAAGTTGCCTATAGTTGCATGTTTGAAATTATTTAAAATTTTTATTTTTTAATTTTAATTAAAGTGATTTAAATTTAATATTTTATAGAAATTTATTAAAATATAAAGTTATAAGAATATTAGTAATAATTTAAAGTAAAATTAATATAGTTTAAATTGCAAAAATTGATTTTAAAATTTTTGACATTCCCAAATATCAAAAATGTCAAATCAATCAATTTTAATTTGAAATCTAAATTTGTTTAAAATTAACAAATTCAATAACTTCCATAGCATAGCTTAATAATAATTAAATTAAAATAAATTAAGCAGTAACTAAGTAAATTCCATAAATTAAATAAAAAATTTGCTCAGCTCCCACTTAAGTTTACTATGTGTTAATTAAGTTGCCTATAGTTGCGTGTTAAAAATTATTTTAAATTTTTATTTTTAATTTAAAAATTTTAAACTGAATATTTTATAGAAATACTTTAAAATATAAAGTTTTAAGAATATTAGTAATAATTTATAGTAAAATTAATATAGTTTAAAGTGCTAAAATTGATTTTAAAATTTTTGACATTTTCAAATATCAAAAATGTCAAATCTGGTCAAATCAATCAATTTTAATTTGAAATCTAAATTTGTTAAAAATTAACAAATTCAATAACTTCCATAGCATATCTTAATAATAATTAAATTAAAATAAATTAAGCAGTAACTAAGTAAATTCCATAAATTAAATAAAAATTCTGCCAAATTTTTCTTCTCCCACCATTTCCCACTCCTTCAACTGTCAAAAAAAAACAAATGCCGACGATAACATTCGCTTGTTGATATTGGTAGGTCGTTAACGATGACGTCGTCTTCGTAATGTTTTCCCAGCTCCAGCTCGTGCTACCCACAGTCACCACAAGCAGTGATATTCCATCAACAGCCACAAAAAGACCCAAACAAAACAATTACCAGTGTTTAAGATGTCATCTTTATAACGCGGCGTATTCATCATCACCAATTGTGAATTGTTAGTGTAGGTGGTCATAAATTACGATGGCGGCGTCCGCGCCCGGCGGTGGCGGCGAGGACGACGCCTCCGTCACTTCAGATAACAGCACACAATTCGACGGCAGTGTTGTATCTACTGTTCCTGATCGGTATGGGTTTATTGGTGGTACACAATATTCTACTGATAAAGGTAGTGGACCACCTCCAGAAGTTGTGCTGAGACGAGAAGCAAAGTGGCTAAATATGTTGAAGAATTATGATTTGTATATGGAGAAGCATTATAAAAAGATTAGGGAACGATGTAGGAAAGGTAAAAAGAATTTTGAACATTTTATCGGCTTTCATTTAAAAATTTTTGTCGTTTAACATTTTTTTTTGGTTCGATTATTAATTTGGTTAATTTTAGGTATTCCAATGTCAGTTCGTGCAAGAGCTTGGGCACATTTATGTGGTGGCGAGATGTTACGAGTGAAGTTTCAAGGAGTTTACGAAGCTTGCTTGACAAAAGAAGCTGATGCGAGAGCTATGGATGATATAAAGAAAGATCTACATCGGCAGTTTCCGTTTCATGAAATGTTTTGTTCTGAGGATAAACCCGGGTGAGTAATGAACACTTAAACATTGAATAATTTCAATTTGAATCTTAAATTTATTCATTTTTCTTGGTGACTTTTCTTTTGTAGACAAAAGGAATTAGAAAATGTCTTAAGAGCTTATGTGGTGTATAACCCAGACGTAGGATATTGTCAAGCTCAAGGACCAGTCGCAGCTTTTTTATTGATGCACATGCCTGCCGAACAAGCCTTCTGGTGTTTGGTAAGCATTTGCGAGAAGTATCTAGCCAATTATTATTTACCATCGATGGATACAGTGCAACACGATGGATTAATGCTCCAAGCATTATTGAAACGCTTATGTGCACCAGCTTACAAACATTTGAAGAAAGTTGGTGCCGAACCAATGTTTTACTGCACAGAATGGTTTCTTTGTGCATTCACACGTACATTACCTTGGGCATCTTTACTTCGTGTTTGGGATGTGTTCCTTTGCGAAGGGATTAAAGTTTTGTTTAAGGTTGCGTTAGTTATTCTCATTGGATGTCTTGGAAGTGGTAAGCAAAGGAAACAATGTGGGGATTTATGTATGACGTTGAATGTGCTAAGGGCACCACCACATGAGATTTTAGAAGAAGAGTATCTCATTGCGCATGTGAATCGACTCAATTTGACGGAGGAAGATTTCATCGAGGAAGAAGTTAAGTTGAGGAGACGAGCTAGGAAGGAGAAGGAACGTGCGGAACGTACCAAGACTGAGGGGGAACGTGCTACTGATAATAGGTAGTTGGTAAAATTAAAATTAATTAAAATTAAAATTAATTAATGCGGAATTGTTCACGACTGATTTGATAGTTTTTTTTTTATTACTTATTGCTAATATATTTGATAATTAATGAGTCAAGTTAATTATCAATTTACTTAAACTTCCAATTTTTTATATTAATTTATCATTGGGTTGATTCATTTTTTTGATTAGATATTGGGAATTTATATGATGACAAATTGGTAGTAGCTTTTGGTAAAATTTGTTAATCGATGAAGTTCGTTTCCCGTGATTTCCATTTTAAAAAGAATTTTTTGTATATCAAGCGTGGCTGAGATCTTCACGTAATTTTAAAGGTGCGTTTTCATGGTGGCGTAAAAGACGGGAAATTTTCAACCAATAGGAAGCGAGTACCACGGTACACGTGTTCGTCAAAGACGGGAAATTTTCAACTAATAGGAAGCGAGTACCACGGTACACGTGTTCGCTTCCTATTGGTTGAAAATTTCCCGTCTTTTACGCCATCATGGAAACCCAACTTTATTCTAAAATGAATTTATTGTATTTATCTAGGGTGGCTAAGAACTTAAAATAAGTTTAAAGTTTTTTAAATCTTTTGAATCAACTCTTTGAAAAGTTACAAGGCCAAAAATAAGAAGGAACACAAAACGCAGTCAATTGTTTTTCTAATCGTCGGTTTTCTTCCTTTTTATCGTTTTCTTAAAGAAGACTTTGAATTTTAGGATTAATCAGAATTAATTAATATTTGAGGTACATATACTGTTGTTTGTTGATTAGTTTGTAGGATTTAAGAAGAAAAATTAAATTGCGGGAATAAAATTTAAAATTTCCGCGGAATTGTACCTGTATCACAGGCAGAAATACAAAATTGTTGCATTTAATATTTACTAATATTTAAATTATGCATTTGTATTGCTTTTCGAATTTTTTTCAGTTTTTTTTTTAAAGTTTTTAGTTGTAAGCGAATTTATTCAAAAAGAAGTTTAATATTATGTATATAAATAATTGTTAATTAATGTCACAAATTATTATTATCGAATTAACTATATACAGTCGAACTTCGATAACTCGAAGTACCATCTGCCACAAGAAAAGTTCGAGTTATCGAGACTTCGAGTTATCAAAGAATGGTTAATTTATATTTAATGTGGTTTAATTGGTTTTCTTATATAAGTAAACATCCCCCAGATATAGGGAAATCTTATTGCCTACATATGTAGAGTATTTATAGCAAAAATATAT
>JASKGN010013044.1:0-18041 GCA_030556245.1 Falagria sp. GC000072 | reverse complement strand
CCTTGACCATCATCCACAATTTTCTTTTTGCATGCACGTGGAGGTTCTTCTTCTTCCGATTCTTCAGGCACTGAAGGTAATTCTTCACCTTCGTGATTTGTAGATTCTTCCACTGGGGGGAAAGGTTGTTCAGGTTCTTCCATCATTGGTGTAGCAGCTAATATATTTATTTGAACCACACCTAAATCATCATCGTCTTCACCCTCTGGTTTATCTTCTTCTTCTTCTTTTTCATTACCATCTGAATCAACAGTTGGTACAGTTGTTATGTCTATGCCTAAAAAACAATAGAATAATTAAGAATAAACAAATGAAAATTGGAATTGAAATTAATTACTTGGTATATCACTCCCATCAAACTGACTCCCATACTGTTGCTGTTGTCCTTTCGACAATTCGATTTTAAATTTTCCGCTACAATTTCCCCCTTTACTAGAATCTTCTGGAGGTGGTGGTGGAGGTTGTTGAGGTGGTGCTATACTAGGTGGTTCACAAGTTGGTGGAGGTAAATCTTCATCAGTTGGTGAAATATCCATATCATTAGTAATAAGATATTCAGGAACCTCCGGTGGAGTAAAAACAGGTGGTGCAGAAGGTGGAGGACTTTCATCTTCAGGATTAGAAAGAGGTTCGCCATATTCATCGCACAATTCTACTACTAACGAAGGGAAATTACCAATGATACCATTAAGTTCACCTTTCCACCAACCATCATCAATACTATGAGCACATCTACTAATTAATCTAATGACTTGTCCCTCGTCAAATGTCAATTCTTCAGGGGGATCTCCATCATAATCATATAATGCGCAACAATACTCGGGTTTAGGCTCATAGTTACTATCAGCTGCAATTGCTGCATTTGGTGCAGCTATCACTGATACTTGATCAGGTGATTGATTAGCTGTATCTGTCAAAGCAGACATATCTACATCTTCTTCATTATCAATTGTATAATCTACTGACGAGAACGAGATTTGATTTTGAAGACCTGGCGTTGTTGCTGTTTGTTCTCTTTCTACATCTAAATAATTATGTGGTACATATCCTTCTTCTCCACGATAATTTCTTGCTCGTAACCAACCATCACCATCTCCTTCACCAACAACTTCTAATTGTTCATTTTCCACGATTGTCAATTCATCTGGATTTTGTGCCTGAAATTAATTAAATTAATTTTAGAGTTGAAAATTATCCAAGGAAGAATTTTTGAGTTTTACCGTATATGAATAAATAGCTGTACATTTAAGAACTTGAGTAATTTGTGATGGAACTTGTTGAATTTCAGTAGAATCAGCAACTTGAGTAGAAGATTCTTGTGCCTGTGCTAGAGCTTCAGCTTCTTCTGCTGCTCCCCAATCAACTTGTGTGGGGTCATCCCACCCAGCTGTAAGTTGTTCTATCCTTTGTCGTTCTTGTTCAAGCATAGCTAAAACAATTGCTTTTAATTAAAACTAAGTCTTAAGGGATCACAAATCTTTGGAAAACTCTCAAAGTCAAACAACATTCCCATAGCTATTGCTTTAAAACTTGATAAATTTAAGCATTTTGTGAGTTTGTATAAAAATTGTAAGCAATAATATTAAAGCATTGCGTAAAACATTTGAGAGTTGTTAAATTTGTTAAACAAAGTCATGCAAGTATCATGTCCAAATTTGCATGGCAATTCAAAAAGTGATTGGTCCTTTTTGAAAGCAATGTATTAAACCAATTAACTTGAAACCTTGAATTCTTGGTTTTGCATAACTTTGCATATAGATCAAAAAGGCAAAAAGCAGAAATTATGTGCAACGAGCATCATGCTAAACCACACGTTGACGAGAAAAAAATCCTTCATGTTTAGGATGAAGTCGTTGCCATACCCCACTCACCGTCGACCTCTTGTTGCGAATCTTCGTCATCACTATCCACCGGTCGTTCATCATAATCTTTTTCAATTTTAACATCAACCGGGGGTGGTACACTTGGTTCCCCTTCGGCGAAATCACTGTCATAATAAGAATCAGAACTAGGATGATCCTAAAACAAAAGAAATTTACTCATACAGGTTCATATGAAGAAACATGGCACTTACTGATAGAGAACTTGCAGATCGTTGAATATCCTGCACATTTAATGTTTCTGCTTCTTGCATCCATTCGTCAACATTAACACCACCAGCACGTAAATATTCCAGGCGTGCTTCAGCTTTCATTTTAGATGTTTCCGCACGTCTGATGTTCTGCTTCATTTCTTCCATTTTCGTTTCCAAATCTGGTCCATTTTGATCATTCGGATCCGTCTAATAGGATTACGAAATCAATTAACTAATTCAAGTATGTTCTAAATTTGTATGTTTACCTTTTGTCCAGATTCACGCAGTGCATGATAAATCTGTAATTTTCTAACCCCATCACGTATATTCCCATTTTCCCGTGCGATTTTCGTCGCCCATCTTCTAGCTTCTTTACTTAATGTTGCAGCCGCCCCTTCGTGTTCCGCCGTAATCAACTCGATTGGATCATTATCACAAGCCTCGAATTCATATTGAATGTGTTGCTTCAAAACTGGATAGTACAGATACACACATTGCAAGTTGTATTCCCTAGTGAGTTGTTTAGCTTGATCGCGGATGACGGAAAACGAATTCTGCATCGCCGAACATGTGAGTAGTTCCGTTCGACCCATGAGCGAAAGGAATTCTGCCACTTTGTCATATACATTGCTTTCCATTGTCGACATACAAAGTTGGAGATCTACTAAAAAGTAGCGATTTTGATGCGCGTTTGCTGCTGCCAGACACAAGAGGTAATCATTTCGAGCACCTGCAGATTTTTCTTCAAGTTGTTCGCGTTTCGAGGAGAATTTTGCGCTGTTTTTCTGTAACGATGTTATCGATTGGAAGAAGGAACCTTTTTTCTTTTTTAATCTAAAATTGATTCAAGAAAATTTAATTGGAAATAGATATTATGATTTAATAAGATTTACTTTTCCTCAATGTCTCGGGCCTTGTCACGAACATCATGAGCACAATGTTCTTCATCAAAATACATCTTTTTCGTCTTGTCGACATCTTGGACGCAAGTTTGAAGTTCTTTTTGAACCATGGATAATTGATCCACACACTATAAAAAAGAGTTTATTTGGATTACAATTCATGTGGATGAATTTTGTTTTTTCCAATGAATAAATGAGTGTTTTGTTTCATGCAATATTTAATCTTCAAATCCCTAAAGAGTAATCAATGTTTTTTTCTGTGTGGATACCAAAACCACATGTCAGTTGATGAATTTATTAATGGCATACTTTTTTCGACGCATTGACTTTATGTGAGCGCAGAATTTTCGCCTCTTCAGAGATTTGCTGTTGGAATACTTCGACAGCGGCGAGTCTAGCTCGTGCCAATTTTTCATTCTCTTCCAAAACTGTCCTCCACACATTCCACATGTTCCTAACAAGGAATAAGAATAATGTACAATTTTTTATTATCTTATGTTGGGAATAAATAGGTGGAAAAAGATAAATTATGTACAAGTTAAGTGTTTAGTGACAAATTGTCTTACCATTTTTCGTCCCCGCCATCAAGCTTTATGTCGGGTATATTAGGGATTTTCTTATTTAGATAGGCTGATGATATCTTAAGCAATGCCTAAAAACACACACAAAAGGAATCGATATTTGTTTGCTAGTTGTACAACTTCACCACGCGAGTATAGTACGTTAAAGTACACACCAGGAATTTTATACAAAGATTTTTTTATCAAAAACTTACTTCCGAATATGATCGTTCAATGGCGCATCGCTTAATCATAAACGATCGAATATCTTCAAGAAGATCACACTCATGTTGGTTTTTGGCAAGGAGTTTTGATATCTGTTCTGAATGCAAGTTCTTTAAGAATTTTGCATAGTTGCCCTGGAAAACAACACAAAATTCTGAAACTTTACAATCACACAATTTAATCCCACAATCAAAAAGAAAACAATTCTCTAATTAAACTATCAATTCCTTTACAAATTTTGATTACAAAATAAAAACAATAAAATTCTAAGAAATTCCAAAGGTGAAAACCTTTCTCGGCGGTGGCTGCATGATGATATCGCCGAAATAAATACGAACATTCACCACATTCACCACAACGCGCACCACCTCGCACCGCTCCCGACGACACCGACGACTGAGCAAGCCTATTGATTGTAACACCCACTGACCGAGAGCGGCGGCGTCGCGACGACGTGCGCGCGGCTCGCCGCCACCGCCACTGCCGCCGACACACGCATACAATCACACATCTTCTACGATCGCGTATTGATGTTTTAGCGCAGGGATATTATCGGAAAAACGTTGCAATGCGTGGCTAGATGCTTGCCGAGCGTTAATTAAGCGCAATAATCTGCACCTTTTGACGAATTTGGGGATGGATTGATGAACACGATGGACGATAAATGATTTGTTCTCTGCGATAATAATCATTGTTGCAATTTGTCATTTTAATTACAATCAATTACGACAATGAACATCATAATATTGATGAGATTAATTTTAAGCAACTAGTATGTTAATATAAGGCGATTAATTATTATCGTGACCGAGAGAACCTGTTAATGATTAATTGCCAATTAACATTTGAGTTGATTAAATTTCTTCTTTATTGAATGCTTCGACTGTGAGAAAATCTTTTTCAAACATTAAGACATAGGTGGCCATGGTCAAAATTTACAGTACTACATTAACGATTTTAAAGCTTTTTGAAGGAAAAAATTAAAGAATCAAAATACGTAATAATAATTAGTTTATTTACAAGTATAGGTACAATATGATTACTTATATGCCTCTTACTC
The DNA here is from genome assembly GCA_030556245.1 of Falagria sp. GC000072. Taxonomy (NCBI): domain Eukaryota; kingdom Metazoa; phylum Arthropoda; class Insecta; order Coleoptera; family Staphylinidae; genus Falagria; species Falagria sp. GC000072. Next base: position 13,220 of record JASKGN010013044.1, on the reverse strand, counting down.
ATTAATCTATAATTTCGATTTTGCAATTCATTAAGTTTTGAATTTGTTTTTTAACAATGTCATTTTCAAGGTTTTTTTCTGACTATCATTATCATTAATTTTGCTTACTTTTTTACATCAGTCCCGCTGAGATTAGTAACTCCAATCAGAATATTAACCAACGGCAAAATGCAGCAATAAATTGTGATGTGTTAAGTTTTGAATGGAATTAACAAAAGTAAAAGTAGTATTATAGGCGTTTGTTTAATGTTATTACAATATTTGATAAATTACAAAAGTCCTTACTGCGCTTTTCGCTGAAAATCGTAGAAACTCCTTAATTATCTATACAAATATAGTCCCTTTTACCTTTGTCATTTAATTTGAAACATTTGAGAAATATGATACTCATTATTAATTCTTTTGTTTTGGCCGAATGAAATTATTCAAAAGTGCATTCAAATTAATTAAATTAATCTTAACATCTCAGATTCGTTTAATATAATTTGTTATTTTTTTGTTTCATATAAAACATGAAAACAAATGGCTTGGGCAGTAAAAACAAAACGCATCCCTGAAAACTGATTGCATCACCTTTCACCTTTTTCATTTGTTTAGTTACCCAGAAGAAAAACAAACGAAATAATATAAAATAAACAAAACAAGACATACAAAGAGACTACCAGAATGAAAACAAAAACGACAATGTTGTTTTAATGTCGTATTATTTATAAATACAAATAAAAGGATTGTTTAATTAAAACTCTCAGCTCGCTCCAAAACATCAGGTATAAAAAATAAAATATCTTATAATATATAATAATAATCGTAAATTATTTGTATTTTATAAATCGATTTGTGTGTTGTGTTTTGTCGTTAAGTAATAAAAGTTTCAAAATATATTTACAAAAAATAAAATCAATAAAAGAAAGAGATTGTTACAAATTAATAAAACTGTACAAAATCATTATCATCGTTACAATCATAACTTTTCAATTTGTAATAATTTAATTAAAATTAGGAAAATATAAAATAATGGCCATCACAATAACAATCATTAATTATAAATCAATTGCACTCACTCAAGCCATTTGTTCTGTACATTTAAAATCTTTAAAAACCAAAATTAATTGTTACAAATATCTTATTGGTAGTGTTCCAACAAAATTTCCAATAATTTATCAAATTTGCTTCGTTCAAGTTATAAAACACATTTGCTGTTTGAATGTTTCTGTTGAATTATTTAGTTACAGATTGTACGAATCGAATTTTCTAATTAATTATGTTTTTAAAGGTAGTATAACGATTTCTAGCTATATCAAAAATTGTCAACACGAGTTAATCTTTTTCATCAGTTAATTTCATTTCTTAAATGAAATTAAATTCATCTGTATATCTTTATGTATATGAATCAATTAATTAATAATATATAAATTAGCACTATATGTATAATATAATCATAATATTCACAGTTATTACCATAATAACTTACAAGTATGTACAAAAATATGAATACATGTTTGTGTCCATGACATCAACATCCCCAATAATGCCATCCACTTCGTTGGATAAACTAATCTGTTAATATCTAGAGAGATCGTTGTCACTTAAATGTCGTGCTATATCGTATAATACAACTATTATTAAATAATATTTAGCAATTAAGAACTTTTAAAATTTCATATAACAAATAATCCTTATTACATTGTATTACATCCCAATGAAAAGAAGAAAAATTGTACTTATTAATATAAAACTGGATTAGATCCACAATATTTTGTTTAGTGACAAGTCTACATATTAATTATTTACATGTCCAAACGAAGTGCGATGGCATTTCGGTGTCTTGAGTTAATCATCTCGTGTGAATGTAATTGACTTTTTGTACATTGAAATCAAGAACATACACAATTAGTCTGAGGGCGTGGGGAAGAATCGCACCTATCTAAAACGACATATAATTAATATTTACATATACAGTGTGTAATACACATTACTTTTGTCTTATAATACAATATTATCTGCCTCCAATGCGATAATAGATAATATAACAAATATTTCTCTCTGTGTATGTATATTTATAAATACTCAATTGTAGCGATCCTTTTTTTACTTACTAAATAATTAATTAATGCAATAATAACAAAATTTCTAATAATCGTGTACGATCGCAAAATTCACATTCTTCCTCTGACTGTTCAATCATTTTTATGTACAAATTGCTTATTATGATTTGTGGCTACCTCAATAATTAAAAACATATTAAATTAAACGCTACAATATAAATAATTTAGTTTCATAATCTCTGAACATCATCATAATATAATATGTACTTTTAGCTAACTACAATTAATTGTTCTCATTGAGTCAATAAACACGCATAAACCGTTGCACTATCATCTGACCTCACAATCTTTATTGAGAGGTAGAGGTGTCGCCGTGTGCACAGGTGGCGGTGGTTCGTGGAGATTCAGCGTCGCAGGTGGTGGTGTTGGTGAAGACGCCTCCTTTGAAGTTTTATCATCAGTTGTATCAGTAGTTGTCGCATGAGTTTTCATTACATATCCTTCTTGGCAACGCGAGAGTTTCAATTTGATTGGCGTCAAACACGCAGCACCTACACTTGCACCACTAGTCCGTTCGTTCGGCGCTTCAGTTACCATCGGCGCCGATGGCTTATCACTACAACTTTCTGTCCGCTCGTCAGTCGCACTTATCACCAAACTGTCAGTATTGCTTTTCCCGCTTTTCTCTGGTTCAGCTACAGGGATGGGAGGAGGTTCTTCAGGACTTTTCTCGTTCTTGCGTAGCCGAATAATCAATTTCGTCGTGGCCACATCTGCAGGATGAACAACTTGAAGATCTTGCTTCTTCTTCTTTTTAGATTTTCGATTGCTCTTATCTTTCTTCTTCTTCTCCTTCTTCTCGCTGAAATCTGCCATGACTAATTTCCTAAACTTCATGCTTTCTCTCTTAAGATCTTCCACACTTGGTTTGGCAATAGAAGCAGAAAGGCGTTTCTTAGGTGGTCTGATACGATCGCGTTTGTCATCGATTTTCGCAGAATTGATTGAAGCACTGAGTTCGAGATTACCACCTGTAACAATATTATTACCCCCAATTTTGATCTTTAATTTGGGTGTAGTTTGTGGTGTGCCAGGAGTACTACCAGATGTTCTTGGTGGTCTTCCTCGTCGCTTGTTTTCACCGATAGGATTAGATCCATTATTCGACCCTATACTTCTTCTTCTCTCCATGGAATTCTCATCGTCAATTGGTGGTAGATCTAATTGTCGCAATTCACGTGACAATCCAGGTCTGGGCTTATCTTTTCTAGCTTTAGTTTCAAAAATATCGTCGCCTCCTATTCTATAATCTCGATAATCATCCTTGGTCGGTATACTTGTCATAGAAGCGACAGCTTTAGGAATGGTAATAATAGTACGATTGAGTGACGGGGTTACAGGTGTGGATGACATGCCTGGAGCACTCATTGGATCATTGGTGTTCATACCTTGTGAGCAATACTGTCTCAGTAGTTCCTTCTTCCTCATACGATGGAGATTCGTAGCTCCTGAATTAGCTACAGTTGGCATATTGTTAATAGAATTATGAGCAACAGAATTGATTTGCATTGCATGTGTGTTTGCTTCGATAGGTGGAGGTGGCACAACCGTAGATGTATAGGATGAAGTGTAATTTGCAATGGGACCTTTGATTTTCACCTTTAATTGGTTCCTGGAATCTGATAAAGACACTTTAATTGTATTATGTTCAGGTACTTGAGGTTCTTCCGGTTGCTGCTTAACAAGTGCGTTCTGGAACTCTTTCTCGAAGTACTCGTCGAGTTCTTCGTGGGCAGGAGGTTCACTGACTGTAGAGCTGTTAAATTGATTAAGAAGAGTGGTCGAAGTTTCTTTGTAAGATGAGATCTCGACAGTGCTGTTGTATGTTCTCATGTCAACTGGTCCAGGAAGTACGAGTGGAACGACAGTAGGGAATGGTTTCTCTACTTCTGGTTGAGGTTCTGGCGTTGTGGGTTTCGACTGCGTGTCTGAGATGGGTGTTGGTGGTCGTAGATCACTCAAATGTGTGTAGCGATTTTTGTGCGTGGGACTAGTGAATCTAGGAGAATCTGCTTTACGTTCGTGTACATCGGCAGATTTCCTGCGTTCACGCATTGCTCGAAGATCTCCACACTCGTTGGACATGTCATCATCGAAATCGAGATCGTAAACAGTTCCAACGAGTTTATTATGGATGGTATTGGTGTTAAAGTCAAATTCGTGAGAATTACTAGGAGGTCGTCCCCGCCCTCGACCACGGCCTCTACCTCTAGATTGCGATTGGGCACCTCGACCACTACTGCCCTTCCCGACCTTTTTATCTTTATTGCGACCAGCTGAAGCTGATTTGGAAAGATCCTGACGTGGTGATATACCAGGACTCTTACTAGGCGACTTCGCTTGTTGAGAAATGAATCTTGCCGAAGTCCGAGTAGGTTTACTAGGTGATTTCTTGCCTGAAGAACTGTTTGATTTGACGGACGGATTCGGCGATGGTTGTACATGATTTGGTGTTGTGGAATTGCTTAATGCAGGTGACGCAGCTGGTACTGCAACAGGAGGTTCAGGTTCTGCCATTGGTTCGGTTGCAATTGCAGGGGATTCTTCTTCCTCGTCGGCTTTCGGAGTGAAAGCTGTGGGGATGTTGACCATAGCAGCAGTTAAAGCCATATTATGTTGAGACGACGTGAATGCCGCCGTCTGCGGAATGTGCATCGTTTCCTCGTTCGGTTTAGTTAGCGGGGGAATCACAGACAGCGGCGTAGGGAACGAGGCGAACGGCGGTGGGAATAATGCAGCGCCAGGTGAAGGGAATGGTAATTGTGCATTTGCATTACTTGGCGGGAATAAACTCACTGGATTGCCAACAAATTGATTAGGATCGGAGAATTGTGGGAATACGTCTAATGCATTTGGTGGATATTGCATTGGTTGGGGTAACATTCCAGGCATATCGTCCATCACTGGATGATTGAAAGAAGGCATTTCGTGTCGTTTGATCATTTCGTCTTCTTCATTGTTCCTCCTGGATATGTTACTTGTAGATGATGCTACCGAGCTCGAAGATGAGCGACGATTAGGCATCAAGTTACTCTCAGACCATTTGCCTTGTGGATGGACGTCGTTGTATGGCATTGGACTAGGTATGCAATCCATGGAGGAGGCTGCGTCCAGAAATGGCGTCCGTGTTACTCGGCGGTCTGGTATTGGACTTTGGCTTTTAATGCTGTTACTGGTGTTGTCTTGTAATGTAGCTGATACTCCAAGTGAATTGTCAAATGACGTTACTTGGTTATATGCTAAATCATTAAAAGGTTTTGATTCGGAGGCGGGGGCGGCTTGAAGATTTGGATAACATTCGCTAGGCGGTACCCATCGTTCATCTGCTGGTGCAGTTGTATCCGTGTGCTGGTGTTGCATATCAGGTACAGATTTTTCCTCTGCTTGTGGCTCATTGAATTTATAATCTTTCTCTTCGAACTTCGTAATGGCAACTTGCAGATTTATTCTTGGCGATCGTACGTCTTCTGTTTTTTCTTCAGTTGCTGATTGCGACGTCTCCACAATTGTACAAGAAATATTTTGTTCAATTTCCATACGATCGTCGTGTTTACTCGATGCAATGCTAATAGCATCATCGATATCTATACTGGTAGATTTTTTCGTGAGGCCCATATTACCTCGCAGTTTCTCAACGAGATTCAATGTTTCTCGTGCTGAATCCTCCTTGGAGTCTTCTTTGAGAACGATGGAACTTGCAATATTGAAAGTGAGAGGTAACTTGATCATATCTTCTTCTTTCGAAGACATGCCAAAGCCATCTTCTAAAATGTCGTTGATATCCTCAAGGAGCTCAACATTGGAATGTGTATTGTGATAATTGTGATGAGGGTGTGTTTTGTCGTCTTCCATCTTGAAAATATCAACTTCTTCATGTTTCGTTGGCGGCGTTTTGCTGAGTATCTTAGCGTGATGTTCAGGCGACTTGGTGTTCAAAGAATTTGACATTTTACTGGCAAAGATGTCATCGAGGCTTTTAACTGCTTTCGAAGGCGATTTCTTATTAGGACTTTGTTTGGGTGTCCCAGGTTTAATTTGAGGTTCTTTGTTTTCCTTCACTGGCGATTTATTCACCTTCTCAGATTTTGTTTTGCCATCAAGTGTCCCAAACAACCGATCGAATTTCGACTTCGCGGTTTTATTGCTTGCAACTTTTCTCTCCATAATTTCTTTCTCCAAATCGCTAATCTCCGGCTCGAACGTACGCTCAGGCGACTTCATTTTCTTCTCAGCTTCGCGGAGCGGAGAGCGTAACTTTGTCTCGACAACGGGGGAGGTGATCTCTTTACTTGTTTCCAAGTCCGTTGATTTTCCCTTCCGGGTTTTGGTTCGTTCTCTTTCCGCGTTGCCACGCTCAGAGAGATCTCCATGCCTGACATGAGCATCTCCGAGCCGATCACCTGAGTGCGCCGCGCGCGGCCTACCCCTACCCGGCGGTCGGCCACGTGGTCGTGCCGGTTTCTCTCTTTCAGGTGGCGTTGACTTCTTATCACTTTTCCGACCAGACTTATTGGGTGTTCCTCGAGGAGACTTGGATGCAGTCCTTTGAGAGGATGGTGTTTGTGAGACTGCTGGCGAAGAAGGTCGGCTGCTATCACTGGAATCGGAGGAGCTGGATGATGCCGCAGACTTGGCTGCCTTGTCAAGAAAGGGCCAGTCCTTGGTACCAGTCCGCCTAGTTTGCTCCTTTGTCGAGGACAAACTCTCCGATTGCGGTTGCTTTTTGGGTCGTTCGGTTTCGCTCTCGCTGTCTGAGCTTGAACTCGTTGACGACGAGCTGGAAGAGGTACTGGAGGAAGACGTGCTGCTGTTGGAAGAGGAATTTCGCTTGTCGGGAATTTTGGCTGGTGGTTTGTCTTTCTTTGAAGTGGATGTTGTTGCAGGTTTGTCTTTTTCTTCTTCTTTGGATTTCTTGTCGTCGATTTCCACCGAGACACCGGGTTTATTACCCAAACCTTTAATATGTTCAGCAGCTTTCTTCGCAGCTTGCCGCTGAGGTACGTATGCGAGAATATCTGGGTCAGTCTTATCCATTTCTTTATCGATGTCGAAAATATCTTCTTTTTCTTTCTCCTTTTCCTTTGTTGTTTCTTTTTCTTTGTGGGAGGATTCCTTCGTTGGTTTTTCTTTCTTCTTAAGATCCTTGGAGTCATCTTTAGGTTCTTTAGGTGGTCGTCCAATCTTTTTGGGTTTCGAAACAATTGGGACCGCAGGTTTCTCCTTTTCTTTTTCTTCTACTTTAGCATCAGACTCACTGTTACTATGAATATCCTTGGTGGAACGTGCAACCGTCGTGGACTTGAGATTTTCAGTTGCTTTCTTAGCAGCTTGCCGTTGTGGCACAATGAGATCAGACGGTACGTAGTCCTTCTTTTTCTTCTCGTCCTTTTTGAGTTCTTCTTTTGTTTTCTTCTTGTTTTCGGGACTACTTTTATTAGGACTCTTATTAGCAGAAGGTTTATGTGAGAATTCTTTGACAGCAGCTTTCGTTCGCAGTTTACTCTGCGATTGCGAATCGCTAGCACCGTCATTCCTCGTGGAGGAGTCGCTACTCTCACTATCAGAATAAATCGATGACATTGCTCGTTTATTGGGACTAGACCTAGGAGAAGAGGTTTTGATAGGCATCAACTCATCACTATCTGAAGCTGAGATACCCAACTCTTTCTCAATCTGCTTCAGTCGTGAATTCGACGTCTCCTTCTTCACATGTTTAATATCTTCTTCACTACTACTATCCAGTGTACTTCGGGTAATACTGAATCGCTTCCGCCGCCTTTCTGTTTTACTGTTTTTGATAGGTGTGAGTTTCTTAACAGTGGATGGTTTTTCATCGTCGGTGCTACTATGAAGTCGATTTTCTTTATTATGCCGTGGTTTCGGCCGATCATCACTACTGTCTTCACTACTAGATAAACTACTACCATAAAGACTCGTACTTCGTCTTTTACTAGTCCCATTGAAATAAAGCTTTTTGTATGGATTATTTTTGACATCTTTGAATAACCCATTAATTTCTGGTTTCTTCTCATCGCTGGAATCGTGCTGCGGCGACTTGCAGCCCGTTATCCTTGCGATTAAGCATTCCAAATTGATTGTCTCATCAGCACTTTGATTAGAATACAAGCGATCGTAGATTGAAGGACCGCGATTTGCTGCCACCACAGCGTCCGTTGCTTTTTGACTGAGATTCGAACATTTGAGCACCGCAACCTGCTTTTGGAAGGTGGATTCTCGAAGTTTGAAATACGAACGAGATAATTTCTCTCGTCTGCTTACCATATAACACAAATTACGCACACGTTCAAGATCTTGTCTTAATTGTACAAACATCTTCATCTTCTCGAGATCAGCTTGTTCCTGTTTATGTGACAGCATATCAATATCCTCACATTTTGGTGGTAGCAAAGGTTTATTATGACCTGCTTTACGTTTTAATTTCCAATAGTTATATATACACTGGAGAGCCTCACTATCTACATCAATATGCACTGCAATGTCCTTAACACTAACATGTTTAAAGAATTCCGCTTCGATTTCCTGCTGACGCGCTGCACGTGCCTGATTCTTCTCTTCGGATGTCATATCTTTACGTTTCTTGCGCTTGCAATCGTCATCTTCTGATCCGGAACAAATGCTCTTCTCTTTCTTACTAGACTTGGAGTGTTTCTCACAATAAGAACGCAACTTGACACCATCATCAGCATTCTCATCTTCGATGATTGCACGCATTTCCAGACCGTGTTTAAACGCACAGGTTACGTGATAAGCTGTCTTACACGTCTTCACTGAGCATTGAATACACGCACCAACTCGTTCACGACATAAAACGCAAATCAGTGCCCAACGACTTTGTGGTATGCTAGAGATCTTCGTAATAGGTTCCATCTTTTCAACACAGCCGATGCTCACCTCCGGAATCCATAAAGCACATGATACATGCGCCCATTTCTGTCCAGATCGTGTACTTTTCATTGCACCGCCTTTATTAGGACATAGGACACAATCAGGACGTTGTTTAATAGTACACGTACAACACAACCATTGACCAGCTGGAATTTTGGTAATACCATAACAAGCTTGATGTACACAAATATTACAACTGTCACAAAACACCATTTCGTTACCCTCCTCGCTATCAGGGGAACGACACACATCGCAAATTACATTCTCATCATACTCGATGCCTAAACCTTCTTCGTTCCTGAGTATTGCTTGAATTTTATCCCAGCATCGCAATTCATATCGCTCGATCACCCGCTCGAGCTGATCTTCACTAATCGTACTCAACCCCATCGCCAATCGCTCGTTGTTTAAATGCTTCAACCATGCCACATCGCATTCGTCCAGATCATAAGAACACGCAGCTTCTGCTTGTGCCGGCGCTGTCGATAAATAATGCTCCTCCGGTTTGAAACGATCGTCTTTCGTTATCCGAATGTATCGTGTCTTGGGCCTAAAAACAATCAATTCGAATTTCTTCCAATAGCATGCAACTAAATACTCACGGTTTGTACTCCTGCATTGGCTTCACATGAGCTGTAGCGCAATGCGTCACAGTCACACTTGGCTCGGGCAAAGAGTCCGGATTCACAGGCACCTGCACACCGCGCTCCCATTCTTGCTTCCACTGATCCACAATCACCCAGTACTCGTTGGAGGCTAAAGGTTCCGAGTCTGGAAGCTTCATGGCACTGATTAGATCCTTACGGAACAGTTCAGCCGGCGCTTCCGTGGTCGCGCGGTTGTAGATCTTAAGGTCATTGATTGGTCGCCATCCCAAGGCGGACGCCTCTTCTTCTTCTTGCGTCGTCGGCCGCTAAAATAATTCACCAATTAATTTATTTCGAAACAATCTTAATCATCGATTACTGCAGTATATGTATATTCATAAATACCTTCTCGTAATGAATTAAAATAACTAATGGGGAAGTTCTATTTACCTTACGCCTCTTAACAGGAACGTTGCCATCGTCAAAGCGGTTAGGCCGTTTTGCTCTCTGGGACATCGCACAAAATAGTGCAGCTTATCACACTTCACTGCACAACCTGAAATCGATTGCATTAACCACACTGGTCCATCGCAACCCATCAGCACTTACTACATATTTATCTGTACAAAATGTTGTGTTAGGAAGCCTCATTTATGTCTGAAACAAAAGCCCAACTTTAATATAAATAGCTCCAATACACCAGCTTGACTTGTCTGCGATTAGCTTCCACATCCATACACAACACTCATTCATAGTTGTATTTGTTTACAAACAACCCTTGCTTAAGTGGTATAGTCCTGCTGGTGGCACCGTGGATAGAATCACACGCACATGCTGCAGATAAACAATCACAAATTCGCATTGTTTGAGCGCGTTGCTCACTTAATGAAAAACAAAAAAATCAACAAGAGTGCAAGGTAGCCTAATGCACAGATCATCGTACGCATGCCATTGGCGTATAGGGGCATTGCACCCCAGCTTGCAATCATCTCCGTAGTCCGCTTGCAGCCGTGCGCGCGAATTCCATCAGCGGCGCCAGCTTGCAGGTAATAATCATGGAAAATAATTTGACAAACAGCAAAGGTGTATCCCATGTCTGCGTTGTAAACATTCGCACTATTTCGAGTACACACGCGCGTTCATGACTTCCACACGCTCCGCGATTATCGCGTCACTATTAAACAAATCGTTGTTTACCATTTCTTGAGGAATTTCCATGCTTTTCAATGTAGCTCAATGTTTTCTGGTAAAATCGACTCCATTAGACTCCATTTGGTAAGCCTAACAACATTGACAATCTAGATGGCAGTATCTGTACGTGCATAAGATCTACAGAAGCTCCAATTCGACGTATGTCGCAACTTGATGCTTTACTACTTACTGCGCAGACGTAGTTTTAAAAGATTTATTGTGAATTATTGTTCTTTTGTTATTTTTAATAGTTATTGATTAAAATTGCTTTAAGTTAATTAATACATATTTTTGTTTACGTTAGGTGCTATTTTATAGAAAGTTTCTTTCATATATTTTAATAGATTTAGAAATTTATTTGAAATTGCACATGCGTGATGGAACTTTTAGTTACAATGTCAAAATTTTATTTTCTGTCTTTTTCTTTTGTAGTTCACATACCTTCCCGCGAAATCGCATGTAATTTTTATTTGCAATTTGCGAATAAATTTGATCAGATTTATAAGTTTAAAGTGTCTTATAAGTATATAAACCTTTAAATTGAACTAGATTAATTTATTCCATAATAAAAACAATATCGTTAGTCAATTATTTTCAACTAGCAAATAAAACAAAACAAAAAACTTTTTAGAACAAATTTTAAATTTAAAACTAATTCATGCATTAATATAACTTTTTAAATTTGATATATAAATAAAATTATTACTAAAACTTATTAAATTTCAATTAAAAAGGTTTATCAATACAATACAAATAATTAAAACAAAATTTGAGCGATTGATCCAATAAAACTTGTCGAAAATTTCTGAAACCGAAGTTAAATGATGAATATAATTGAATGAATTTAAGCAATTAAAATTAATTTAAGTATAGAATAGAATGAAACGCTAGGTCCTCGGTGTTCTTGGCTGGCCTCATCTGCGCTCGAGAGTTAATTTCGCGCGAGTCGCTCCTCACTCATGATCGATAGCAACGCAGTTGGTGTCGAGCGAATCGTTGCCGCCGTTGCCGCTAAACATACACGCACTGCACTAACACACAAGTAAATACGCCACCATTCACTTGTTTGCAGGCAGCGCGTTACGCCCACTCCGCGAACGTAAATGTTATTGCGTCGCGCGCGAATTCGTACTACACGTGAAAACTCTCACGTTGCTTCTGTTATCACACTTTACACTTATGGGAATTGAAATTTATGACTAAATCGATATTTACAAATTGTACTTTGTACAAATTCATCATGATAATAGCTAAAACTTAAATTAACATTTTTTCATAATGATTAATAATATATTTGATTATCAATAGGTATAAAACACTAACGACTATAATATATAAATATTCAATTAAATAGAATAACATTGATTATAATCAGACTCTTGTTGTGGCATGTTTTATAAGTTACAAACAAATATAGCAAAATTCTTAATTTAATCCATTCAATTTCAAACTTTCTTTCGCTAGCATTTGTTAAATTTCTTCAAGTTTTTCTCCTACTTCTTTGACTTTGAAAACTACATATAAACGAACTAAAATTTAAACTAATTTTTTGTTCTGAGCAAATAATTAAAACTTTATAATACATATTATAACGTTTTACATAGAAATTTCAGTCTCAAAGGTCCCGACATAAACAAATACCGAGTATTTCCTATTTTCTTTTCTTATGCAAGCACCTTGCAAAAACGGGAATGTAAAACTAACGAAACCAATTTTATGATTATATACAACTCAAATTTAAGTAAATTCAAACTAACTAACTAAAAAATCATCTGGCCGATTTTAAGATAAATATTTATAAATACATAGTTCATAGTATTTAGAAGAAACTATTTTAAGGCATTATCTTTTTCTTGCTTGTAACATGTTTTGTTGCGGATTGCGTTGTGCAAATAGTATAAATATTACAAATGTTTTCTTTTAACACACACCACATATAATAATTATTTCTTTATTATTATAGTTTTGCTATGAAAATCAAATTATGTATTAATTTATTTGGATACTTTAGAAGTTTAGATCATAAAAAAACTTGTAGCATCTAATTAAATCTTGAAAATTTCAATAAATTAAAAATTATCATAGCAAAACTATAATTTCTTACACAAGACTCTTTTGGTGCGATATCATGGTGGCGTCGAAGGCATCCCCAACAAAAAAAATTCCCGTTTCCTATTGGTTGAAAATTTCAGGCCTGTCACGTCTACCACAAAAACGCACCTTTACTAAACTTATACGTTTCTTCTCAACTTCAGTATCTTCAGAATATATATACAAAGTAATCTTCTAATGTTCACAATATTATTGGCGATATACCAAAAATAATATCATGTTTGTTTATATCAATATAATAAGAATAGAAAACTTGTTGATTCGTAAAAGCCGGTGTTTCTTTGTGTAAATAGACATTTAAAAATGCCGCTTTAATAAT
>JASKGN010013022.1:0-15239 GCA_030556245.1 Falagria sp. GC000072 | reverse complement strand
TGTCGCCGATGGTCAGGTTCATATCGATCAGGCTCTGATCGATGAATAGGCCGTAGTCGCTCATGATCTTGGATGCCCCGTAACGCCTTGACCAATCGTTACGCCCCCGTGGTCGTGGGTTGCACCAATGTTGACGCCGTTATGGGTCAGGCGGGGCGATGTGATAGCAACGCCTGCAGGTGTGGTTTCAATGCTGGATGCGCCAGCGGTGATGGTCGCTGATGTCTCGGCTTGCACTTCGACAATAGGAGCCTCGACCCGGGCCTTCGTCACGGCCTTCACCAGCACCTGGTCTCGCATCAGGTGCACCACGTTGCCAAGGTCATCGAAGATAGCCATTTCACCCTCTTCCAGGTTCTTGAAACGGTAGGTTCTATTCTCGGCTACGACTATCATGCCCTGCTCACGGTTGCCGCCAAGGAAGGCGATCAGGCAGTCAGTGCCCACGGGCGGCGGGTAGCTGCTCATGCCGTAATTCTGCATGCGCTCCATACCGGATATCAGCTCGCCCTTGGTTACCTCAACCTGAGCCGTCTGCCGCCCGCCGGAGTCGGTAATCATCCTGATGACCGCCTTTGCAAGCATGTTAATTACTCGGTTCATCTTTTCCCAAAGCCTCGCGCCAAATGTTTCTGCCAGGACCACTTCCGCCGGTCTTGCTGTTCTTCTTCTCTTCCTTCGCCTTGTCGGGCGGCTCAGGGCTGAAGGCCTGCGGACTGATCAGATCGAGATCGCATTCCGTACCATCGGTAGGTGTCCTTCGATAGGTTACCTGCCTGATCAGCATGTCTCCATCCATGCGAAGAAATGACGACTTGACGTGAACCAGGAGGTTCGGCTTCCACAGAGGGCCGTCCAATCGTGCACCTTGGCGCCAGCCTCTAAGCGTGACCGATGCCTGGGCAGATCGGCCGAGCCTGACGTTCGCTTCCCACGTGGCGCGCTCTTCTGCGCTCGAGTTCGTGGCACCCGTCTCTGCCATCACCAGGAGCGGTCGATAACGGGTTACATCGCTGTCGTTCACCCGGCCCTCTGCGTGCGCTTCCAGCTCCCCGTCGTCGGTCATCGATGATGCGTTCTGACCCTTGACGATGTAGTTGCTGAAGCGCTGCGACGTGTCCAGGTTGCCCTTTGCGCTTTTGATGTTGAACCCCTGCTGCAGGCCCATCGTGGCGCGCACCTTCCCTGCGCGGGTGATCAGTATCCCCCCGGCACCGTCCGGAGCCAGCAGAACCTTGCGCACGCGGCAAAGCCTGTCGAGCGCAGAGAAGACCGTCTCCCCTTGCTGCAGCTTTATGTTGGGGAATGCTGGGCCGACATCTACGTCTGCGCGGACGGACACACCAAAAGGCTTGCAGAGAATTTCAGCGATCTGCAGAAGCGTCAGGTTTGTCCACTGATCAGGCTCATGGAAGGCGCTGCAGTCGATGATGTCGCAGGTCTTGTCTCTGCCCTGCACGGTGATCCCGTGGGTGGTTGGCGAAAACTCTGGCATGAACTGGTCGACGTATCCGTCTATCAGCGTCTCGCCGTCAATCTTCACCTGGCACCGGTCGCCGTTCAGGATCGGCCAGGATTCAATCTGAGATGGGGTGCGGCCATCGCCGGCCCAGCGCTCTACAAGCCCAATGGAAAAAGCCCCGGATATTGCATCCAGGGCCAGGGTCACGTTTATTTCAGTCCAGCCCCTGTAGGCCTTCCCGTTGATATACAGCTCGAGCTGGTCAGGCATCGCTGAGGACCTGCAGTGTTTGCCCGCCAGTCACAAACCCAGGATGGCGGACGGAGTTTTTGGAAACAATCTGGTCAGCCTCAGAGCCATCGCCATACAGGGTTTGAGCGATGACCAGGGCAGGCAGCGTCATAGGTGGGGAGTATGGCACAAGGCGCGAGTAGGCCTCGCCAGGGTCAGGCAGGGCTTGAACCACTTCCGTGCGCGCCTGGGTCAGCTGCTGGTAAACGACATCGTCAAGGGTCAGCTCTGCCTCAACGTCGATCAGGTCGGC
The DNA here is from genome assembly GCA_030556245.1 of Falagria sp. GC000072. Classification (NCBI taxonomy): domain Eukaryota; kingdom Metazoa; phylum Arthropoda; class Insecta; order Coleoptera; family Staphylinidae; genus Falagria; species Falagria sp. GC000072. The sequence continues at coordinate 13,233 of JASKGN010013022.1, read as the reverse complement.
CACCACATCGCGAGCCGCTACGGCTTCCTCAACCGTTTCGTACTTCTTGGACACGGCGACCACGGCAAGCTCGGCTACCGCCGTCTGGCGAACCAGCTGGACGATTGCCTCTCGGTTGGTAGCGATCTGCGCCCGGCTTGGTGTTGGTGCTGGTGTTGCAATTACTGGGGCGTCTGGATCTGTCGGCCTTGGTGGCGCTGGCGCCGGCATAGACGAGTTAGGTGCAGGTGCGTGCTGAAGGGAGCTGATCAGACCGCTGAGCATTGCCCCTGCACCGGATCCATAGGCCGGCCTGATCCCGGCGACCAAGCTAACCAGGGAGCTTGCCAGCGATGTAGGCCTGTTGATCAGGCCAGATATTCCGCCGATGAAGTTAGAGACCTGTCGCTGGTAGCTTGAGACCACTCCGCTGACCGCATCAACGGTATCGGTGACCACGCCAAAAACTTCAGACGCCTGGCTGAATGTCTCGCTGAGAAGTGCCGATGGCGACTCAAGATATTCGCCCACCGCGCCCAAGGTTTCGGAAGCTGCATCCCTCACGAACTGAGGGAAATCAGCAGCCTTGAACTTGTCGAGGAAGCTTTCTGATGATGCGTCCTGAATTGCTTCAGATCGCGAATCCAAGACGTTTACCGAGTCGATCCCCTCGACAGGCTGGGCCAGCTCGCCTGCTTCGTCGAAGGTAACGGAGAAGCGGCACATGCGCCCTTCGGTGTTCTTGTGCTGCACCCTGAAACCGGAGGCCCCTACGGTCTTCTCACCGTATCGCGGGTGGACAAGCCGGCCTGGTCCAGCCACATCCCTGATGGCTTCAATCAGCTGCTGGAGCTGCAGATCATAATCCTCGCCGATCAAGTACCCGACGACCTGGAACGAGTCAGCAGCACGCCCAAGATCCTCGAGCGTTGGCGTGTCAACCAGCGCGGCGGTATGGGTTACCTGACGGCGGCCAAATTCAGCATCGTCGCTCTCGACAAAGAACGGGACCCCACGAAATGAGGCTGGGCGGTATCTGTCTTTCCAGCTCATTGGTTGGCCATTGGCATCATCGAATACCCCTGATTGGTTTTGATTTTGGCGGCGCCGTTGGTCTCGCTCTGGACCTGCGTGCCGCTCGGCATGTTCTTGAAGTCAACGGTGACCGCTACCTTCGATTCTTTCAGCCCGGCAGCAACTGGGCCGCCCTCTGGCATGGCTTTCCGTTCTGGGTCTGGGCCTTGGCGGAAATCGCTCAGCGGCGAAGGTCGATCGCTGTTGTCGCCGAACTTGACTGGCTTGAAGTCCTTCAGCGGGTTGATCGATGTCAGGTCACGCAGCGGTCGCTTTGTCTGCTCCGGGTCTTCCTGTGGCGCCGATCTCTTCTCGTCCTTTGATGATCCGGTCAGGCCTCCAACAAGGCCACCCACGATTGACTTGAGGTCGATACCAGTTAGGTATTTGACCACGCTGCTAACGCTGTCGATGATCAGAGAAGCGGGGTTGAACTGGTTCCACAGCTCGACAATGCCGTCGATCAGGCCGGTCTTGAATGCCTTCTTGACCGCATCGAATCGCTCGGTGAAGAAGCTAGCGAACTGGTCCCAGTTCTTGTAGATCAGATACACGCCAGCGGCGATAGCAGCGATCCCAGCAATGAACCAGCCGATTGGCGTGGCCAGCATAGCGGCGCCCACGGTGTACAGGCTGGTGCTCAGCGCGATCAGGCCTGGGATAAGGTAGGCAGCGACCAGGCCGGCAAATGTGTACATGGCAACTTTGATCGTGCCGAAGTTCGAAGAGAGGCTGATGATGGCCGAGCCGATTGGCTTGAGTGCCGTCCACAGCTGACCGAACGCAGCGATCGTCTCATCAACGTAGCGCGGCAGGTTGTCGGCGAACTGCTTGGCGAACTGCTCGATAACTGGCCGGTAGGTGATGAAGATCTCGGTCAGCTGCTCGCCCAGGCGGCTCAGTGTTGGGATGATCGTGGCGCCGATGGTGTTGGTGACGCCCTTGAATGACAGCTTCAGCTTGTCCAGCACGTCGCCGAATGCCTCGCCATCCTGAACAGCGCCCTCGCTCATCACTACGCCCAGGCGGCGCGCTTCGGCTGCCATCTCGGCAATTCCCTTGTTACCGCTTCGCAGAAGAGGCAGCAGGCCGGTAGCGGATTCTCCGAAGATGGTGACAGCGGCCTTCGCCTGGAGAGCTGGGTCCTTGATCCTGCTGATCCGGTTAACGACCGTATCGAAGATCTCGTCCGTGCTCTTGGCGCTGCCGTTGGTGTTCTTGAGGGATATGTCGAGGCCATCGAACATGGTTTTCAGCTCCTTCGAGCCGCCCTTCACGTTCGCTATGGTCAGGTTCATTTTCTTGAGCGCGCCGCCCAAGGCTTCCGAGGATGAACCGGCCATTTGAGCGGCATAGCCAAGTTCTTGGATGCGCTCGCGGGATGCACCAGTCTGCTCGGCAAGGTCGCCGATGGCGCCAGTAGCGTCGGCGTATGCGGATGCGAATGCGGTTATTCCTGCGGTGCTGAGGCCTACCGCTGCGGTTATCTTGCCGACCAGGCCGAGGACGCTGCCTACGCGCTGTCCCAAGCCTTTGGCGGCATTGCCTGCGCCGCCGATAGCTGCAGTCAGAACGGGGAGCCCCGACCGCTCGTTCAGATTCTTCAAGGAAGAACCGGCCCCCGCGAGGGAGCCGGCTACCTTTTTCATTGGCCCGGTGATCTTGTCGACCGCCGAGATCACCACGCTTAAGGGAAAGGATCTTCCCGAGCTTCCCTCTGCCATTCAGTCCACTCCTTCTGTCGTTCGTGCCAGAACGTGAAGTCATCGACGTCCATGGCGTCTATCTCGCTAGGCTGGATGCGCAAGCACCCAACCAGGAGAGTTACCACCTGTGGCCAGTCTAGCGGCCACGCTGCAAGAAGTTTCCCACTTCATCGAGCACCGCCGTCAGGTCGGCGCCGTCCATTTCGTCGAACACGACAGGCAGCTGTTCGGACAGGCGGGCGGCCAGCGCGATGGACTCGGCCACGTTGTTGACGCCCTTGATGCAAGCCTTCATGTCCTTGCCCTTAGGCCGGCGCATGGTGATCTCTTCGATCAGGTCGTTGCCGATTTCAATCGGGTGATCAAGCTTGATGGTTACGCTGGTGTTGGTCATACGAACTGCCCCTGTGCTGCGCTTTCGAAACGAACGGCGAAGTTGCCTTCCTGGGTGTTGCCGGTGCCTTCGCCAGAGAACCAGGCGTTGGCCAGGACGAAGGTTTTGCCGTTGGCCAGCTCCAAGGTTGCGGTGACGTCTTCGGCCTGCACCAGCACCGCCATATCGACGCCCTCGCCGTCGCGGAACTCGCCTTCGATGAATGCCACTTGAGGCGCTACCGAGTAGCCATCAACCTCCGTTGCGCCGGTCAAGGTCGTGCGCAGCGGCAAGCCTTGGTTGTAGGTGAAGTTGCCAACGCCTGAGTAGGCCTTGCCGTTTACCTTGACAGCCAGAAGGCCGCCGCGAACTCGATTTGCCATGATGCCCCCTTACAGAATGAATTGAGTTTTCAGCGCGATCATGCGCAGCTGATTTACCAGATCTGGCACAACGAGGCTGTCCAGGCGGTTACGGTCGGTCAGGTTGCGCTCCACGATGGTGAGCTGCTTGAACGTGTCGATGTTCTCGACCAGGCCCAGATTCAGCATCTCGCTGGCCCATGCTACCAGCTCAGCCTTGAATGACTTCGGCGTAACGATGTCTTGGCCAGGGCCAAAACGGTTACCGTCGTCTGCGAGCTTGCTGCGCGGGAACTTCTGCTTGATGCGATCCTTCAGGTTGTGCCGCAGGTAGAGCAGCGTGGCCAGGGTCTCACTGTCCAGATACGACGGGTCAGTGCCGCCGGCAGCGTTCTTTTTGTAGGTGGTGATCAGGCGCTCTGCCTGCATCACGCCGCCGTCGCTGACGTAGCTGGTAGCGATGCCGTCATACAGCAGAACGTTACGCTCGGTCAGCGTCAGGCGTGCGCCTTCAACTGCTGGCAGGCACCAGGCATATGGCAGGTTCTGAACCGGGCGAGCTGGATCATTCGAGACTGAGAACGCCCAGATCGACATTGTTTCAGCGGCCTTTTCGTAAGCCGGCATCGGCTCGGCAGTGGCGCCGATGATGGTCAGGTGCTCGCTGTTGCGGCCATTGCCGATGGTGCCAAGGGCCGACACGGTGCCTTTGATGGCAACGAATACATGGCCTTCGGTTTCTTCCAGCGGACCCCAGCGATCGTTCTGCTCGTTCTCGAGTGCTACCAGGTTGGCAGTGTCGGTGTATGCGCTGGCCCAAGCTTGGAACCAAGAGCCGCCAATGCCGGACAGCGCATTGGTGATATCAGGATTGCCAGTGCCACCGGTAAACGCAGTGATCGTGTAGGCGGTGCCGGCCGGGGTCTGCTCTTGGTAGTAGTTGATGCGGGCGTCAAGGCTATTGCCGGTCTCGCCCTTGTTGCGTGCGGTGAGCGTGACAACAGCTGCAGCAGCAACAGCAGTGGCAGGAAGGGAGCCGTCATCGTTGATTGCCGCGGCCAGCGCGGTGGCGATGGTGTCAGCGGTAGCGGCACTGGCCACGCCTACCTGGATCTTGCGCCCACCCAAGTAAAAGTTGAGCGTACCGGAAGAAGTGGCCGGGCCGGTGATGGTCACCGTAGCAGTTGCTGCGGCGCCAGCAGACGGATCTGCAATTGGCAGCAGCCAGAGGTCGGTGAACGGGTCGTTCGCGATGGCTGCGGCCACCATGCCGGCCAGGACTGAGCCTCGGCCAGCCAAAGATTCAGCTTGGGCAACGCTCAGGCACTGCACCGGCGCGCCAGCAATGGCCGAGCCAGCAGGAAGCATGGTGCCGATCAAAAGCCGGCGATACTCCAGCATCTGGGCGCCGCTGGTGGCCGCCTGGTTGTTGATCTCGGTGTATACGCCCGGTACGCGCAGGTTGGCCGGGACGCGGTCAAAGGTGATTGGCATTTACTTGCTCTCCTTGGTTTTGGGCGCGTCGACCAGCTTGACGTCTCCGTCCGAGATGCGTCGGCGCCAGTAGGCGTTCAGGACGATGGCTTGGCCATCCTTGCCGAGGTGGCCGCCGGTGTCCGGGTTGCGCACCAGGTTATGGCCTGCTGGCTTGATCATTACGGGTTCGCTCATGGCAATGTCACCGTTTGCTGGGATAGTTTTTCGCCGACCTGATAGGTCTGATTGGCGGTTAGGAAATACTCGAGGTCATCGGCCTTGCCGGCGTCTGGCAGGTAGGAATAGTACGCCATGCGGAAGCTGATCGTCAGAACGGCATAGATCGAGGCGCCAGGAGTTCCCACCAGTTCCATGCGGCTATCGTTGATGTCGAAGTCAATGCCCTCTGCCTGCCAGTCATAACGCCCGAGGGCAATTTCGACCTGCTCGGCAACATCATCAACGAAGTCGTCAACGTTGTTTTCAGTGTGGCCAGCGGCTGCGTAAATGCTGACATCGATGCTCGCGGTTCTGCGGTAGTTCTTCGGGGCCTGGTCGTACTGCTCGGTCTGCTCGGTGCTGAACGCAACGTTGATGGCCGGCAACTGGCTTTCCCAGCCTTCCGCGTCAATGAATGGCTTGGCCCGGCTCTTGAAAACGCTGTCGCCTACTGCCGTGTTGGCTGCTAGCAAAAGCTCGACAACCTTCGAACGCATATACCTGCGCGGGTGCATGGCTACGTCCTTATGGGCTTGGATAGGAAGAGGGTAGTACCGGCCTCGCCATCTGGCTGGACGTTGGTAATTGTGAAGGAATGGGTAACCCCTCTGCGCGTGATGATGATCACGTCTTTCTCTGCATTCCGGGGATTGGGTAGGTCTTGCGTGCGAACGCCCATCACGGGCATCTGGCTGGATACTTCGGCGCCGGTGGAGTTATCCACAGCGAAGAATGTGTCATCGAAGATCACGTCCCGAAGGATCGTGTCAGGAAGACCTGGGCGCACATAGAGGGCGCCCAGATCCTGCCGGAATGTCCGCAAAGTCTGCCGCAACGTGCGGTCAGCCATGTCGGACCATCCCATTTACGCCACCGCTGCTGGTGCCGAAACGCCGTTGAGACGAACGCGGCCGACAGCCGATGGGTTGGCTGCAACTTCAGTGGCCACGCCGACCAGAACAACGCCAGCGGCAGACACGTTGGTCACTGCCCGGCTGGTGGTGTTCATGTAGATCAGATCGCCTTCGGCCCAGGCCTGAGCGCTGATCTTGGTGAGTTCGAACACGCCGTCTACCTTCATCGCCGCCTTGATGCCTGGCTCTGCGGTGACTTGTTCGGGTGTGACAGTGCACTGTGCTACGGCGATGAACGCGCCGATCTTGTAGATCTGACCGGACAGGACGCCGGTAGACGGCACGGTCAAGTCGAGGATGCTGCCGGGTTGGACAAAGCTTTTCATGCTGCTGATCTCCAGAAACTATGGGGTTTGGTAGCCGCGTCCCTGCGGCAAATCGAATCAGGAAGCCGCGCCGGCGTTCTTGTAGGCGCCTCGGTAGTCAACCCAGCCAGCACCGAACACCAAACGCGCCTTGACTTCAACGCCGTCGACTTCGAAGCCTTCACGGGTGTCGGTGATCATGCCGCCTTCGCCATCCAGGTAGCCCCACTCGAAGGTTTCGGCGCCTTCGGCGACCATGAACCAGGTGTAGTCAGTGATGCGCGGGTCAACGATGACAACGAGCTGGGTGTTGTAGACCGGGTTCTGGTCGCCGGCCTGAGCTGGGAAGTAGTTGGCGCTGGTCCACTGGTAGGCGGCCATCTCGTTCAGAGGACCAACAACCAGGTACTTCGGCTTCTGGTTGATGAAGGTCTTCTTGTCCAGGCCCTTCTGGGTGCGCAGGGCAGTACGGGCGGCCTGCAAGGTGGTGGCGTTGATAGGTCCAGCGGTGCCGGCGATGTTGTTGTGGCCAGCGGCGAAGATGTTCACGCCATCGCTGTACTTCACGTCCTTCAGCAGCAGATCCCAGACAACGGTGGATTCGGTGTTGCGCGCCGACATGGCCAGCGCAGTCGGGATCTTGTCGAAAGCGTTGAGATCGTCGTTGACGATGGCTTCCCAGGTCAGGGCGATGATCTTGCCCCATTTCTCGGCCTTCACCGTGCTGCCTTCTTCAGGCAGGGTGCCGTACTTGTACTCGCCACCCTCTTTGACCTTCTCGAGCGCGCTTGCTTCGCCCAGTGCAACGCTGATGCGCGGGCGGAAGTCCTGGAAGTTGGCCTGGCGGCCGAGCACTTTCCATTCCTGCTCATATTCTTCATACGCGGCACGCAAGCTGCGGTTGATGGTGTTGCCCAGGATCAACGGGAAGTCGGAGGTGCTGTGCATGCCGACTGCGCGCTGCTGGCTGAAACCGGTGACGTTCAGGGCGATACGAGCGATCTCGTGGCGATCCATGCCGCGGGTGCGGCCGCCCTTTTCTTCGATGCACTCCTTGGCCATGTCCAGCAGGGTCAGCCCGCGCATGTGGCGGGCTTCTTCAGGCAGCTTGTGCTTGCCCGGAGCGGCGCGGTTCAGGATGGCCTGAGACATGTGCTCGCGTTTTTTCTGTTCAGCTTTGCCGGACACGTGGCCACCGTTGCTGTTGTTGATGTTCTGCTGGCGCTCTTGCAGCGTGGTAAGGATCGAAACCTTGGCCTGATCGAGGGTTGCGCCGCGTGAGATCAGCTTGTCGACCTCGGATTCTTCGACTTTGAACTTTCGGGCGAAGGTGCGAATGGAGGTGATGCGCGAGCGCTCTGCGGTGCGGGCGCGCTTCTCGGCGTCGGTGCCTTCTTCGCCTGCCGCGGCTTCTTCCTCTTCGCGCTTCTTGCGTTGCTCGTCGGTTTCGTTGGCGGGAGGGCCAGTGCTTGGCGGAGTCTCGGAAGGGTCGCCCAAGTCGGCGCCGGTGCCTTCATCGAGAACATCCAGGGCTTCGTCCAGCTCAACGGCCAGGTCTTCCAGCTGCTGCTGGGCCTCGTCAATCTTCTCTTCGTCTTCGACCTCGCGGGCCTTGAGCAATGCTGCGCGGGCGGCGGCGATTGCGGTACGGATCTGTTTCACAGTGCGCATGTGGGTATTCCCCTTGGTGGTATCGATTATGGTAGCGGTGAACGTGCGGGGCTTAACGCCACCGCGTACTTGTGCGCCAGCATCGAATGGCACTGGCACAAAACTGATTTCAAGCGGCTCCCAGTCTACAGCGACCATCTTGTCTGGGGCACCATCTTGGCCGGCGATTCGCTCGTAGCTGTAAACCACGTAGCCAACAGAGATGTTTCGAATTACACCATCGCGAACATCTTTGACGAATGGTGCAACTTCTGCGCGGGAGCTGAAGCGAACAGTGGCATGGCCTTGGCCATCTTCAATCCAGGCCTTTTCGACAACCCCAATCTGGTTGCGCAGCTCGTAAGACTGGTGCGCATCAAGTACGGGCGCGCCGCCATTAAGCCGGCCCATTCGCACACTTGCTTCATCGACTCGAAGAGACTCGAGATAGACTTCGCCATCCCACTCGCAGCGCTCACCTTCGGCGCCGGTGGTCCAGACGATATCGATCGTGTTCTCTTCTTCGTTGAACGTGGAGGGCACGAAGGCGGCGCGGGTTGCGCGCTGCGGCAAATTAACCTTGCGTTTTCTTCCCTTTGGCATTATTAGGCCCCTTCATTTTCGGGGAGTGTATCAGTTCCGGCTGGCGCCGCAACGGCAGCAGCCCCGGCTTTGGCGGTCTTGCGCGGGTCGCCATCGAAGATCAAACCGGCTTCGTCAACCATGGCGTTGTCCTCGGATATCTGCTGAATGTGGGCCTGGGTATCGTTGATACCTCGCTCTTTCAGCATGCCGCTGTAGGAAAGCGCGCCCAGTCGCATTTCCTTCTCGAGCGCATCGAGCTCCTTGGTTGGGTCGATCAGGTCGCGGCGCGGCGCTACCCATCCAGCGCAGATTGGTTCGTCCCAGCCTTCCTGTGACAGGGCTGCAGCTTCGTTGACCCATCCCCAGACGCGGTTGCAAAGCTGAGGAACGATCATGTGCCAGCGCCAGACATCGATGTTTCGACCGAACTCGAGCCAGCCCATGCGGCCGCTGGTGAAGCTGACGCCGTTCAGGTCGCCGGTAAGAACTTCATAGGGGATACCCAGGCCCACGGATACGGCGCGCAGGCACTGCTTGTTGTAGGAGTCGTACCCGTTGAAGGTGGGCGGTGTGCCGAAGGTAACTGTCTCGCCTGGCGCAGCTCGCTCGATCATCCCTGGCTCAACTCGCTCAATCAGCGGAGGCCTGTCCAAGGCTGGCGCGAGTGAATCCGTACCGTCGTTTGTAAGGATCGCTGCAAAGCAGGCGGCAATCTTGGCCTGCTCGATAACCGCGTCCTCCATCTCGTCGTGGTTCCGCATGCGCAGGATAACCGGCGCCATCCAGCTGTAACCCCGTATCTGCCCCGGGCGCTTGCGAAGGAAGATATGAGCAACGTCCTCGGCGGGAATGCGCTCACTGACTGCGCTGAACTTCAGGCTGCGGATGTTCCCGCCAGGGTGCTGTGGGAAAAGCCAGTAATGGGTCTTCTTGCCCTTGGCATCGTACTCAATGCCCTGCTCGATCCAGCCGCCATCACCAAGCATGGTGTTCTTGTCGTCATCGATGTGATCCGCTTCGAGAAGCTGCAGCTGGAAGTTCAAGACGTTCTCGCCGGGCGTCCATACGCGCCGAACAATAACCTCGCCGCTCTCAACGATCGATTGCATCGCCAGGTTCTGCATGGCGTAGAAGTCGCCGAGCCCATCCCAGTCGCAGGCTGTCGTTTCCGCCCAACGCTTCCAGATCTTCAGGGCCCGCTTCTTCTGGCGGGCGCGGCCCTGCGGATCAGGGACAATTCCATAACCAACCACGTTGGCAGAGATGGCGCTGACGCCGCGCTCAGCATATGGATTGTCACGGCGCATGGATCGGGCGCGGTCGCGCAGAAGGCCTTGGCCTTGACCGATCTCGGTGTTGGCATCGCTGCTGCTGGTGCGCCATCCGCTGGTGCGGCGCCCACGGCTTGCGGCCTCGAACCCGCGTAGCGCCTTGCGAGCCATCGCCCTCTGTATGCCACGGACCGGGTCCCAGCGCTCCACGATCCAGTCAATGGGGTTCTTCATGGGCAGCACCGTCCATCAACGTTGAAGCACTCACCGCCCTCGGTATGGTTATCGCAAGCGGCCGGCGTGTAGCCTTTGGAGAACGCTGCGAAAGATCGGCTGCGAGCTCCGCGGCTCAATCCGAGCGCCAACGCCATCAGCCGGAGAATCCTCAGCATCTCGTCAAGGCTTCGGTAGGTGACGGCCTTGTTGCCGCCCGGGTGGCTGTAACTCACCGACTGGGCGCCTTGGACAATGGCGGCCTGCAGCTCATAGTAATTTTGAAGCGTGATCGGTTGGAATTCTGGTTCGGCCATTATCTTCGGTTCCAGTATGAGGATGGGCGGCGGCCCGGCCTGGTGGTTTCTGTTTCTGTCCGCTCATGTTCTTCGGCATCTTCATCGACAATGCCCAGTTCCTGCTCGAGCGCTTCCCAATTTTCATCCTTCCAGCTGTCGATGCCCAGCAGGTGAGCCGCTGCACGAGAGTATACCGTGCAGTCAAGCACCTCCACCCGGGACCGCATAGCCTCCCAGATGCCGGTCATCCGGCCCTTGACCCTGCGGTGAACCAGTTGTTCGCCTGTCATCTGCTCGAAGAACTCCTGGTCCAGCTCCGGAAAGTGGACATAGCCACGGCATAGCGGCTTTCCAGGCTCAGGCACATGGCGAAGAGCGGCGTAGAGTTCTCCTTTCACGATAGGCAGCGTGATCTTCCATACCTTCGTTGCCCTGGCCACCCTCCGGCCGTTGGCCTTGATCTGCACAGGAAGCGCGGAGCTGACCAGGGTTGCGCCAGTGTGGGAACCCTTGATCGCCATGACCGATCCCTGGGGCTGCTCACTGCACCACTGGTAAACCGTCTGCGTCTGGTCGCCAGAGTCAACCGCCAGCATTCGGATCTGCATGGCCACGCCGGAGCACTCGTGCGGGAAGAACTTCTCGCGGTACTCCTTCAGCTTCTCCCATGGCCCGCCCTGCGCGCTGAGGTCTCCCGTATCGCCGTGGAACTGCTGGTGATCAATCACCCAGTTCTCCAGGTTGCGGCCCCAGGCCCTGGTCACCACCTCAATCCAGCCGGCGCCGTTCGGCCCCCGCTGCACGTCAGCCCCGCAAGTCAGGATCAATCCGCCCCGCGGCACAACGCCGAGATGGTAACCCTCGCGCCGTTCATAGAGGCGCTTCCAGTCTGGCGCATCGCCCTTCTCCTTCCAGGTCTCGCCGAGCACGGTGTTAACGAAGGCCTTGAGCTTTTCGGTGTCCCCCTGCGCCTCTTCCCACTCTTGCGCGATCTCTGCCCACGACTGCCAGCCGACCGGGCTGTACAGAGACGACAGGTGATAGCCGCGGCGCTTGGTGTTGGTCGGGTTGTCGGCGATCCACTCGCCGCGCTCCATCATCTCCGTCTTCTGCCAGTGCTCAATCTTGCCGTGGCAAGCCTGGCACTTGTATTGCGCCAGCTCCGGCTGTCCGTGTGGCCACTTAAGGTGGCGGAACTCGAAGGCGATCATCTCGCTGCAGCACGGGCAGGGCATGTAGAAGCGGCGCTGATCGCTGTCTTCGTATAGCGCTGCAATGCGGCTCTTCCCCTCAACCGTTGGAGTCGACGGTATGTAGACTTTCTTGCGTGCGCCGTAAGAGTTGGTCCTTCGCCTTGCCAGCATCTCTGGGCTGCCCTGGTCGCCAACCTCGGTGGCGTACTCGTCAATCTCATCCAGGACCAGAAAGCGGATGGTGGAAGACCTCAGGCCTGATGCCGAGCTGGCCCACTTGAACAGCCAGATACCGCTGGGGAATTCCTTCTCTTCCAGCGTGTTACCCGGTGACCTCGGCTTCGGCACCAGCGCGGCAAGCTCCGGCGTGATGTCGATCATCGGATTGATCTTGGTCCGCACGTTCCGGTTGGCCAGGTCTTCGGATGGCTCAAGGAACAGGCCGGGGCCGGGCGCCTGGTGGATGACATAGCCGACGAAGTTATTGGCTGCTTCCGTGAACCCGAGCTGAGCACCCTTCATCACGACCGTTTCGATAACCGGAGAAGTCACGCTCAGGTTATCCATGACCTCGCGTAGGTAAGGCGTGCGGATGGTGTGGAAGTCACCAGGCTCTGGCGAGCTCTTCGAATCCAGCTTGCGGAAATCGTCCGACCACTGGGAGACGGTCAAGTCATCATCGGGCATCAGGCCCGCGGCGAAGGACCGGCGGTACTCAGCGCCAGCAGAAAGCAGGTATGGCGCATCAGGCATCTGCAGCGACGTCATCGCGGATCTCCTGTGCCAGCTTGCTGAGGGCTGATCTGAACTCGGTGCGTAGCATCTCCCTGATCCGGCGCGGGTCAGTGATCGATGCAAGCTGGTCAGGCAACCGCTCTTCGATCAGCAGCAGGCTGTTGCGCACCTGCCGCGCCACGTCGAATGCCGTTTTCTTGACCTCTTCGCGTGGGATGTGAGTTCCCGCCGCCGCCTCTGCTTTGGCCTGTGCCGCAATGGCTTCGAAGTGGGCTTGCTTCTGCCGGCTGATGTTGATGTGAGGCAGACCGGTGCGCTGATCGATCGGGTCATCGAACACCGGTTCCGCCGGCACTGCAGGATCAGGCGCCAGCACCTGGACCCGTGGCGCCTTAGGCCTGATTGCTGGCTTTGAGGTTTGCTGTTTCGGTGCTGGCGCCTTTGGCTTCTCTTTCGCCGCAGGCTGTTTCACTTTCGCGGGCTTCCGTTCCGGTTTTGCTGCCGGCCGTTTCGCTTGCTCCTTCGTTGAAAGTCGCTCGTCGCTCTGGCTCTTCCAGTTCAAGCTCAGCGCGCCGGCAACGATCGGCAGCGCCTTTTCCACGTCGATGACGAAAGGCCGGCCAGACTCGGCCACGCCGAACAGATTCGCCGGCACGCGACCATCCGCACGGGCCTTGTTGATCGCTGTATCGCTCACGCCTACGCGGCGCGCAAGTTCTCTGATGCTGCAACGCATGGGGTTTGGCTCTGCGTAATTTTCGTTACGCAAAAGACTATCAGGTTTGCAAACCAGCGATCAGGGTTCAGGCGCGCGCAGGGGCTGGCAGTTTGCAAACTGCAATTTTCACCAAACATACAATTTGAGCGGGGCGCGAATAA
>JASKGN010012986.1:0-12354 GCA_030556245.1 Falagria sp. GC000072 | reverse complement strand
GTGTACATTTTTTGAATTTTTGAAAAAATACACATAAATATATTAAGATATTATTTTCTATTAACAATATATAGCTTATTAATTTCATCAACCTTTCCACAAAAACTACAATATTAAGAAATAGTCATCATCGCTTTGCCCATGTGTGTTTTGCATGAAACACGACGCATGAACAAAAATAAAAGAGCAATAATCAAATAAAAACGATAATGCACGAAAAGAAACAAAGTAATTTACAAATACAAAACATTATCTGCCTTCCCATTACTTTTCTTATTCTTCTTTTGTTTGCACTTATTTCTTTCTGTCACTTTGCAATTGTGGCGATTTCGATCAATTAAGTTTTTTACATTGTCACTTTCTTTTCTACATAAAACAGAATCAAATCAGAACAAATATAACATTTAATTAACAAATCAAAACAAACACTCAATAGTTCAATAAGTTCGCTTGCTTAATATAAGTATAATATGTAACCCAGAATATAGTAGTAGTGCGAATCCTCAAATACTTCATGATCTTTCGCTTTCTTATGTTTCTGCATCATGTAGCAATGCAAATGTGTTTTTGGCATTGTTGTTGTCTGTTACAAATTTAGAATAATTTTCTGCATTGATTTACAAGTAGAAAGAAGGCATATCACTATAATTGGTTTGTGTATGGCGTTTGCGTTTTGTTTCTGTAGCAAAATCATTTTTCACTTTTTACATCGATCGTTTTCAGGTATTAAAATATCATATCATTCTATTATCAATCTTTGTATTTGTTTTCTTCGTTTGCGAAAGAAAAGCAAATCGTAACTATTAACGGTGTGAAATTGGTTGGCGTTTCAATCATTAAAAAAATATTTACCTAATAATAAGCTAAACGATGAGAAGATACATAATATAAAGAAATAGGTCAACAATGTTTACACTTTTACAATTATTTATCAATTATATAAAAAAATATACAGTTCCAATCATAATATTTATAATTAATTAACGTTTGTTTGTGTATTACGTGTATGAATTAATCAATGATGGGATGTGGAGAGAAAAAGGGATAATATATAAATATATGTGTGTATATATTATGTGTATATACACAGATATATAATAATAACGTGTGGGTTTCAGTAAAATTCATTCACGTAAAATGCAAAATCATACTTTATCATTATATATAATAATTTCTCGCTTATATATTCTTGTATTTATGTAATAGTAAAGAATAATTATTTATGCAATATGTACATACTAACTGTGTTTGCTGTGTTATTCTATTTGGTGGAATTTCAGCAAAAATTTATCGTTTATCGAAAAACAAAACAGTGCACGAATATAGCAATAATCTGTAACCTGCAATACTGCGTGTTGCTTTTGTTTTCATTCTCCGTTTGCATCTTTAGTTATTGTTGTCCAGCGCGAAAGAGAAGCTTCAATGAAATCATAATTTCAACAAACTGTCACAGCAAAGACGGCACACTGCGTATCATTATTATTTATTTACCTTTATGTATATAATATGTATATTTGGGGGCACTTTGATTTTGTTATATTATTATTAAATTATTATTTATACGTTCTTTTCGGATCGGCAAATATGCATTGCAATATTCAATATTTCTCCCTTCATCCTTTTCGATATAGAATTATTACTATTTACAATTACCTACCTATGTACAGTATATCACAATCTATACAGTGTCAGCGGGTATGTGTTTTTGTACTTGCGACCGCATGACCACGTCCGAGTATTCCGTGCTCGGCGACGAAGAATCCACTTCGACGTGCCGCTCACCGAGTATGTTATCGCCGATGAGGAATTCTTCCAATTCTTCTTGCAGCTGATTGTAGAACAGGCGACGGTGGTCAGCAGTCGTGGTGGCGCTCGACGTTAACGGATCGTCGGATTCCTCTTCTTCCGTACGATCCATCTGGCACTGTCACTTGACATCTTTTCTTCTTTTTCCTTCACCTTCGGATACTACAAATAATACCAAAAATGTCAGCCCATTGTTTCACAACAACAAAACTTATATTTTTGCTTACCGGCACTACGAGTTTTCCTTCGAACGATATCCCCTTCAGGATTACTTTTATCCCCTTTACTCCTAGTATTAATGACAGGCATCGTCCGTATAGATCTTCTCGTATTAATATTGATTTTGTTATTACTTAAATTCGCATGTGTCTGAGCAGAATTCTGAGTGGAATTAGTTTTGACCTTCATGACACGAGTAGCAGGTGTATTTGTTGTGGTGGTATGATTGGCTGTGTTTTTATTCCGTACTTTTCCAGCCACTTCGATGAGAGGTTCATCACTATCTGAGCTTTCCTCCACTGCAGTCTTCTTAACATTCCCTGAAGATGTTGTCGTCACAGCTGAAGCTCCCGGCCCAGTGGTCTTACAATCGACAGAAACTTTAATCATTTCTGCAGCATTGGCATTCGTATTGGTGTTCTCACTAGATTTCCTAGGTTTCTTCACTCTTTGTTGTTCAGCATCGATGCTGTGATTCGAACTATCTGATTCATGTCTTTTCCTCTTCGCAGAAGGTGTTGTTCGCAACTTGTTGTTAGCATTATTTGTCGTTTGACAATTATTGCTACTTACAACAGGTGAATGTAATTCAGGACTGTTGAGTTTACTTGCAGCACGTGTTCGTACTGATCTTGTTGCAGGAGAAGGCGAACTAGGAGTGTGATTTTCAGGAATATCAATATTTAACAATTGCTCCAGTAAACTTTTCCTCGTACCTGAAGAACTTATACTTTCTTCAACTGCAGTATTATTTCCCTCAGACTCTCGCTTTTCTTGATTCGAATTCGAGTACGTATAAATCGAAGGTGCATTGTCTTTTATCTCGTGTGATTGTGTCGTCTCTGATAACTCACTGATGATTTGTTTGATTTCTTCTTTTGGTTGAACCACCACAGTTGAAGGCATAGCTTTATTCTGCAGACTTTCTTGTAACGCAGATGTGAGCACACAACATTGCTCTAATTTCGTCTGATGTCGATGGTTCTCATTGAGATCTTCTTTTTCACCAATCGACTCAGCTTCAGGAATTGAATCGGGAATCTCAGTATGTGTGCCTTCCATTTGCGCCAGCTGAGCTTCAATGTCTAAGATGACAGGCACTTGGATTTTGTGGTTCTTGGTTTCAGGCATCATCACGTCCGTTCCTCCGCTATGCGGACTCTGACTAGCTTGATTTGGACTTTTCTCGCTGAGAGCATCCATGCTCTCGATGCCACTATCTTCTCCTTGTGCTCCTGAATTCGGTGAGCGATTCGGTTGCTTATCTTGGAGCTCTTTACTTGTGCGATCGGGAGTATTGCACTTGTCTGCTTCAGGTGGTTTGTCTTTAACTGGTTGATCTTCCAAAGTTTGCAGTAGTTCATCAACCTTGGATTTATCCTCGGCACTTTCTTCGATTTTTAAGAGTCTCTCTTTGAAGCGTGCGCCCATATCAATTTCATTTGTGGGCAATGCAATTTGTTGTTGTTGTTGCTGCTGCTGTTGTTGCTTCTTTTCGGAAAGATTCATAGAATAGCTTTTGAAGCGATTCAAATCTTTATTTTTGAAATTCTCTTTAAGCTTGAACTTCTCCTTGTTTCGTATTTTATTTAGCGACGCAACAGTACCAACATTCGTCGATCCTAAGACAATTTCAGGGTCATAGCAATCATCGCTTTGACTCAACCTCCTTTCGCCATTCATTTCCACGTACTTCTTATTATTCCTCGTCAATTCTGAATCACTCCCTCGTCGCTCTTTGAGTTTATCTTTATGAAACTGAATATGATTATTATAAATCATTTCAGTGGCGACAGCTTCTCCAACCCTCGGAGCTTTCAGCTTCCTATCTTCAGGACTGGGAGAATCCAAAACTCCACGATCCCGTTTCAATTTGTTATTGTAATCCGTGACTTTCTTCGGTTTAGTTTTCATAACAGTGACACCATCAGCTGCAAGTTTTAACTTCTTTTTATTATTAATGACCACGTGCCGTCCTCTAAGGGATATGTGCAAAGGCGGCACGCGCAATTCTTCCCCCGGCGTTACAGCAGTGACAGGAACACCAACAGCTGCTTTCTTTGGCTGTTGGGAGTTGATAAAACTCACGTCGGCTTTATACACTGTATTCACCGGCTCGGACTTTTCCAATTTCAATCGCAACTTGATTTTTTCCGTAGGTTGTTTATTGACGTTTGGAGATTCACGCCCGCTCTTTTCTCTAGTGCGCGTTTTCGCTTTGGAGTGTTTACTGCTATCGCTATGACACGACCTGCTTTCTGAATCACTTTGGTCAGTCGTATCAGGTCGTATTGTTGAATTATTGGTGTCTTCATCGGAAAAATGTATTGGAGACATGGGTAAACCTAAAATAAAAATTTTTAGAATTCGACAAGGATGGAAAACGCAAGAAAATACGCTATATTTAAAAGATTAATAAGAAACAAACCTGTAAACACATCTCTAATCTCATCATCACTTTCAAGCCCTAATTGAGGCTCAAGTTCACCTGTCAATGGATTGATGAGCAAAACAGTCCTGTTTTCGTTGAGTAATTCATCGGAAATGGCTAATGGGCTAGAAGTCAAATTTGGAAGCAATAAGTCGAGGTCAGTTTGCTTGAAATCAGTAAGAGTAGCCGTCAAATCCTGCAATTGAGGTGCTTGCTGCGCTGTCGTCGATTGTTCCCATCGATTTGAGGGCATTGGGACTAAAGCAACGGGTGTAGACACCGTCGCCGTCGTAGTGGAGGTTGTAGTGGGATACGGTGGAGGATAGGAATTATAAGGCACAGGATTTCTGGATTTTACCGGCAGCAGAACCTGCTGACTTGGTTGCTCTTGCGACGACGATTGTGACTGAGCAATCGTGCTCGTGATTAAGGTGTTGTTATTGCTACACGTCGCCGGAGTATTGAGCACATTGTTTACCCGAACAACTTGAGCAACTTTCTGCAATTGTCGTTGCTTAGGTTGCACTTCTTCACGAACGACAGATGAGGTTGCACCTGCACCCTCGTTCTGCAACAAATTGACGAGGAGAGGACTCGACAACGTCACCGGCGGTTGCTTGCCAGGATAAGGTGGCGGTGGAGTAGTATAGCTGCTCGTCGTAGTAAGGCCTCCGCCAGCATTAAGCTGGTTTATGTTGGCGTTAGGTATCGCAATGGGTGAATAACTCGGCCCATTATGATTTGTACTGGAGTCGCGATTCGTATGGATCGCCTGATTCATACTGGCGAAAGGAAATGGTCCCGGATAGCTGGCACTCTTAGTACTCACAGGCTGAAGCGCGTTTGCACTGTTCGTCGCACTTGGAATCGGCACTTTGGGAACGATACTATCCGCCGGGCACACAACGTTCGGCGAACGAAATTTTTCATATGCCAGAAGACTGCACGCGCTTGCAGTTGCTGGAGCTGCAGCCACTGATACGCTACTAGAAGGGGATTCACTGCTAATGCTACCGTTCGAACTGCTACTGCTGGTGCTGCTTGTACTTCCAACGGTGGAAAGCAAATGCGACAGGCTGCCGTTTCCTTGAGGTGTCGTCGTGTTTCCATCTGAAAAATATATTCAAGGTCAAAACAAAACTCCTCGTTCACTAACAAAAAGACATCACCAACAAAAAATATCAATCAAGATGTGTAAACCAAAAAGAATTATTTATTTACCTTGAGAAGTTGGTCGAAGTAAAACTTCTTGAGACCCAGTTGAAGTGTTACCAGCTAGTCGCAACGAAATGACCTGATCACCCTCCACTTGCACACTAAGTATACCGAGGGCTCGTAGACGTTGATGGCCATCGTTGGCAAGCTGGCGGAGCCGCAACGCTGCTTCCCGCGGAATGGACAGCGTCACGCGTACCGAATTCCACGGCTCCAGCTTGCGTACGGTCAACGTCTCACCCAAGATGCTCTCCAACTGCGCGAGCACCGCGTCAAATTGCGCGGGGAACGTTGGACTGTTCAGATCTCCTTCACAGGTCACCACTGTTGTTATAGTGCTACCTGCACTATCTGCTGCCATCTAAAAAACCAACACACTTTATTAATTTACAATCCGAATGACAACCATCGTAACAATAATATATTATGCATTTACTCTATTTTTTTAATGAAATTTATAAATAATATCATTGGCATATTGTTTTGCAGCTTCTTATTGAATCAAAATCACAACACGGCTTTAAATTTCGCGTTTGTTGTGTATTTCTTTCACTCTCAAATATTTCCACTCATTAATTTGACAACATAGGGAGCTTGATAGGTCAATTAGCTGATGGATAGACAACGTCGCCGTTGCGGTTTCTTTCTGCCACGCATAAGGACCTTCGTAATTATTCTCACGAATCACTCGCTGGTGCATTCCTGCAGCATTTCTTATACAGTTTCGATTTTCCATTATAAACTCCAACTAAAAACGGGACCTGGTTCGCTACCATGGAGCAGCCATCTTGTGTCGCTATACGGGGGAGTGTATACTTCCATGTGTTCCATTGTCAAATACAGCGAATGCAAGCACATCCAGGATATGTAATCACAATATGCAACCGCAACAGGACGTTGCCATCCTTCAGCTGTATCTATTCAATCCCCCTTATTCCTTCTTCGCAATACAATAGCCAAAATGATTTGCTCACAAGTCATAAAGCAACACTACATACCCCATTTTACGTGACACACTTTTCAAACACAAACGACAATGCGACGCGCACGAAACAATCCGGCACGCACACGATCGGCGGTCACGGCACCTAATCGAAAAGATACCACGCACCCAACACACGAAGAACGCACATAATCTTTTCACAAATAGTTCATACGCTCGCAACAATAACAACTGGACGCCATTCGGAAAGCGCACATTGGATGCGCGATGGTCACGACTTCAGCGCGCGGTGCATTCTGGGAGGAGCGGCAACTCAGCCAATTTTAAATTTTATTCATTTTTCAGTAATAATTTTATCGTTTAAAAATGATTTAGCCAATCCATATACAGATTTTAGTAATGCCATCATTTCAATGTATTTAATGCATATTTTAGTTTTATTCTACGTTTTAAATTGACTTAATTCTCTGGGTAAATGATTTCAGTTGACATTTGCAATCAACCAAAACAAATAAACTATCATTATGATTAATTCAATTTTAAGACATGATTTGTATATAATTCAATAATAATACAATTTAGATTCATCATATAACGTCTATATTTAAGAAAAACTCATTAATTTATAATAAATTGTTTAATAATTTGTATACTTTTGACTAGGAAGTATATCCGTTTGAGTACTGAGAAACCGGAAACCTTCTAAAGCCTACAGCCATATTGTTACAACTGACACTTCATTCAATATACTTCAACCTGGATTAAATAAAATAATCTTTGCTGTCATCTTCAGCAGGCTTTAAATCTTCTCAAAGTTCCAAATTTATAAATAAAGGTACTTGTTATATGCAAAATATAAAATTAATTAATGTATACAAAGTAATACAATGTACTTTGGTTTAAATGCTAGTTAAATTCTTCATTTCTTGTTATTTCTGTATTATGTAATATGATCGTCATTGTAAAGGAGAAAACTAATTTAATTGCTTAATTGTTGTGGATACTAATATTAAACAACTGAAAACAAAAGAGCATTAGATATTAAGTTGGATTTTATGATTTTGGTACTAATCTTAATAATAATTTTTAGATGTCTGCTGCTGCAAAACCTGTAATGCGTGGTTTGTTACACAAACAAATCGCAAAGAATCTGACAATTGCTATTGTTCTTAGCATTGGTGCTGGTATTGCCCAGAAACTTCTTCTTAATGAACCCAGGAAGTCTACATATGCTGCATTCTACAAGTAATAAATTAATTTCTTTATATTTATTATGGTTACGGATGTCGTTTAAATTATTAATATTATATGTTGTTGCAGAACTTATAACATTGATAAGGAATTCGAGGAAATGAGACAGAAGGGTTTGTTTGATTCAGCTAAGTAATGTAATAA
This sequence comes from Falagria sp. GC000072, assembly GCA_030556245.1. NCBI lineage: Eukaryota > Metazoa > Arthropoda > Insecta > Coleoptera > Staphylinidae > Falagria > Falagria sp. GC000072. The sequence continues at coordinate 4,345 of JASKGN010012986.1, read as the reverse complement.
ATGTAATATAATTGAATAGGAATGATATTAGAGATGTATAGGTCTAATAAGTCAAGAAATAAAGTGATAAAAACTTACTTCTTGTGTTGTAAAATTTTCCAGAAAAAATTTAATAATTTTCAGTAGATATCATGCCAAAAAAGGGTAAATGTGCTTCTAAAATTACCTGATAATCATTTCAATAACTGCATGTAACTGCCGATTGCAGAAATGAACAGCCACACCTTGATGAAGTTGATAAGAAATATAAATTATACAAACATATTGTTAGTATAAGCTTATCACCTTTAGAAGGGGGAATTATACAGATAATAAAATTATCAAGGATCAAATATCAATTGCTGATGAAGTGAACTAAACATATACCAACTTCAACTTATAATTTCTGTCTTGCATAACAGGTAAGACTAAAACCGTAAATTAAATAAAGCTATTGCAATGCTATTGGTGAAAATTCTGCAGTGTATGTTTTGTAAATGTTCAAGGCTTCAAGAATGTAAACATTGCATTGCTTATTGATGTTTAAACTAAGTTTTAGTGCCCGACGTCATTTTATGGGTAAATCAATGGCGTGAAGTTTGCAATTGCATGTGACTCATTTTCATAGTTTACTTTCCAGTAGTTTTCCTATAAGAACCAACGTAAATTGTTCATTAGTCGTTTCTTAATCCTACAGGATGGCTGCCACTAAACCCTTAATGCGAGGCTTGTTACACAAGCAAATTCGATTCCATTTGACTGTGGCTCTTGTATTAACTGCTAGTGCTGGGATTGGTACCCGAGTTTTATTGGGAAATCGTCGGAAGGAGACTTATAAGGATTATTACAAGTAAAGTGTTATGCGTTAGTTATGTAATAGTAATATAATGATAATTAAATTTTTTAAATTTATTTAGGAACTACGATATTGACAAGGAATTTGAAGAAATTCGTCAAACTGGAGCTTTCCAATCTGTTCCACCAGAATAAAAGGAAATCTATAGAGCACTCATCTGTATTTTTCAGTTTTAGTTTACTTAATAACACAGAAAACAAAATAGTATGCTACTCTTATATATGTATTATATAATTTCGATAATTAATTATTAATGGTTTATATGCATATGTAAGATGTCAATTTATACATTAATGTTTTACCAGAATGTATTTGTCATTATCTATTAATAAGCATTTGCATATAGATCCACTAATGTGGAAATTATGTATAAAATAAAATAATAACTTCATTACTATTTTTATTATTGCAATGGAATGAATGACTAAAGCAGTGTTTCCCAACATTTATATCCCTCTTAACGTTCTTCAAATGTTTTCATTGCTTCTATTAAAATGCCTCCATGTGGCGAAACACTAAACTAAAAGTAGAAACTTAAAAACCTGAATTGTTTAGTTTTGCCACTCTTAATACGGAATAATAATAATTGTAGTACTAGTTTTCTGCCTGTTCTATATGACTTTACATTTTAAACTGGTAATTATGTATATGGATTACTCTAATTTAGATTAATAACTAGTTAATCTTAAATAGATTGTGTCCATTGCCTCCACATAATAAAATAATAAACTTTTTCATCTTTTTCGGTGCTATTGTTATTGCTACCTTCTGTATGCTAAACAATCTCAATAACAATTGACGAAAAGACTCTCAACAAAATATTTTAAAGTTTAGTTTTTATAAACAAAAGAAAAAAACTCTTAACTAAAATATTGTAACTTTTTAAACAGAACTTAACTTATAAAACTTTAACTAAACTTTAACTCAGTAGTTAGTAATAATAATATATAATATCACAAGACGCTATTTTTGCATGTACTATTTGCAAATCAATCAATCAATCTTTAAACGTTATTAAATCGTACAAGTAGAGCAAAGAAATATCCGACAAATATTGAATTTATTACCTCAATATATTTACTCTCAATGGTATCCATAAGCTATGTTTATAGAGCTGTTAAAGGTTCCGATTTTGGCACGTCAACATTCACAGTTGCACTGATTGTTGACACATGATTACCAATACTTAATGCTCCAACTTTTGCCCGTTGATAAGCACTCACTGTGTTTTGTCCAAGAAATCTAAACAAACAAATAAAAACAAAAGAAATTATCTAAGAGAAAATCGACGAAAACAAATGAATACTTACTTGACGCAGATGTAAACAATCAGCATTGCAGCACTTACACTCGTCATTCGAATATAAGAATCGTCAAACATTTGAATAATAATCCAAGAAACCGACAAGCCTAGACATAAACAAGTGATGATAACAGCAGTGCTACCCCAATGATGAGCAGTAAATCCACGTTCCCAATCCAATCTTGTAGTACTTCTCACGTCATAAGCACAATTGCAAACTTTACATCGCAAACCATCAGCACTGGATGATGAGGACTCGATCAGCCACATTCTTAAACATTCATGATGGACACTAGCAACATCTCCAGTACAATCACATGGTTGAATCATTGGCTCTTGTTTATCAGAATCATAACAAATCCAACATTGTGGACGATCCTTATCAATGAATGCATCAGTTTCATTGAGCATATGAGCGTCAGGTGTAAGAATATCGCATTGTTTTGTTTCCAATTTAGCAAGAAGTTTCTTAGGATTCAGAATCCATAACTCTCCTGGTTGAATGCTATTCCACAAGACTGCTGGGAACCATACTGCTACACCAATCTCCACAATTCGGAAAATGATATCGTGCCAATTGCGCGATTCCACTGGAACTTTTGTCTTCCAAAATTCAGATAAGGTTTCTGAGAAGAGGAAGCCAACGATGATGATTAACATGCAAGCCATGCTGAGCAATCCTACTCGGGACTGATGTAGTTGCGAATTGTTAATTTGCGGTCGCATATCCTCATTGCGAAGAGGTTCAGACTCATTGGAAGATGCTATATGTACTGGTTTGGCCACAAATGCACCTCGTACTTTGAAATAGACTTCCACACCATATATCAAGAAGAAAATAACCACCACGAAAAGTAACACAGCATAAATTCCATTGAATATGTGCGTATAGAAACTGCGATCGTTTGGTGGTGGTTCTGCGAAGTGAGTTATTACAACTTCACTGAAGAGTAATCCATATGTGATGATATTAAACGTAACAAAACCCAAGAAGGACTTTGATAGAAATTGAGGTTTCTCCCAACGAATATCCCGTAAATGAAATACTTCTGCCCAGAAACAAACTATCAAGGAAGAACCAGACATAAGTAAAGGATAATATGAAGCAAAAAGACTATTACTCCAGCCATAATTAATTGAGTCCTAAAATAAATGAAAATAAACATTAATCTTTTGTCTTTCATTAAACTTACATTTGGTTCAATTATAACTAAAAAATTTATGAATAATATTAAGGTTTACTCACAGGTGATAAGAAGTAAGCACCACGAATAACTGTAGCCAAGAAAATTAAGAAGTACAAACTTTTTTGGACTGTAACTCGACATGCTTTAAGCAATGTAGGTTGCTTAAGTCTTGAATACTCAGACACAACACACATAATTAGCTGAATAGCACAGACAAGTGCTATTAGCAAGAAGCCACCTCCAATGCCTGCATGGTAAGGTAAATTTGGGCCATCACATCTTTCGCCACCATATCGGATTTCACATAAACAAGTCCCATTGTGGCACTCTCCACGGCCTGAACAGTCATCTGTACAACCAAAGCCGGACATCAGCAGCAGATGACGAAACATTCCCACTGCCATTCAAACCCTACAATAATTATTACAATCATCAGAAGAATGCAAATGAAAATTGTAAATTACTTAATGATAATATTAATAAAATTATGTACAATAAATCCACACATTCATTGAATTGTTGAAACTTCTTACAATAGCAATAATCAAATCAAAGATAACGCAAATTATGATATAAACATTCTAATGATAATCTTCTATTATGCAAATAGTGTTCTTTTGTTGTTTAATATTGATGTCACAATGATGTGAAATTATTGCTTTGAAAACATCAACTTATTAGAAAAAAGAAATGACGTACCTTCCAATGTAATGCATTAAACGAAACGGCGATAATAGAAGATGTTGTTTGCTTTATTCCAAAACACTAAGCACATAATTTTCACAACGATTTTATTTTTCAATTAGAAATAAACAATAGTGTTTTAGACTTTGATGGTAGCCATCTTGAGCACAGCTGAGTGTGACATAGACATGCGCCGTTCCAATGCCACGATTTGAAATGAATTAAAACGAATTAATCTGAAAAGTTTATATAAAGATAATTAAGAAATAATGAATATTATTAATATTTACAAGAAATTACATGTTATTGCATGTTAATAAAAATCAAAGTTTCTCC
>JASKGN010012978.1:0-15823 GCA_030556245.1 Falagria sp. GC000072 | reverse complement strand
GTCACTCCAAAAACTGACAGTGTATGGCGAAAATCAGGTGGATCACGTGTATGCTAGCAATATAAATGTAATCCAAATGGATGACATCCGATTGGAGCGATAGTGTATGGCCACCTTAAGTTTATATAAGTAGATACGTTACCATTCGAGCAACAAGCTCATATATTAACATTTAATACCCTAAAATGCAATAAAGAGCTATGCATAAATAATTCAAATTTTCATTGTTTAGGATATAAAATTATTAAAACTTTTTTGAAAAAAAAACATTTTGTTGACAATGGTTCTTAGTTCAATCTAAAACATGCCAATTGTCTAAAATTTTGGCTAGTCTTAGAAGTAGTGTTGGAGTGTTCTTATGCCAAGTATATTGATCATTGTAAACAATAGTTTCTCCTCCATGATAAAGCGATATAAATGCAGCGAAAGTACCTAAATTTACTATAGTATGATTGCAATGACACAACAAAGCCAAGTCTTTAAGTTTTGAATCTGATTCATTTTTGTTAGGATTATTTACCAAGTTATAATTCTTTAATATGTCTAGATGTTGATTAATCCATTTATAATCTACAGATACCAAAATGAAAATAACTTCGTTATACTTTGTTTCAAAATATTGCATGGCTCTTTCATAATATGCAATTGGAGTGTCAGGACTTTGCTTTAAATTATATTTGTTTTTAATCGATTTTATATAATCTGTTCCTCTATAGTGTACCCCAACAAAAGTCGGATTTGTATAGTTATAGATAGTTTTCAGTTTGTGTAGAAAATCCATTGTATATCTTACTGCATTATCTTTATATCTAAAATATTTTTATAGTGTTAAAATTATTAGGTTTAAAATATTAGTGTAATCAGTTACCTCAATTCTTTTCGAATATTTGATAAGCCATTATTTAAAATGTCAATATATCGAAATGAATAAATCTCCAATTCAAAGGTAGTATTTGGGTTATTTTCTGCTTTTATAATTAGGTTTTTCAAATTGACTTCTTGAGATATTTTCAATTTCTTTCCGATGGGGCAATCATTAGGGATCCTTTCAATTGAAGGCAGAGACAAGCTATAAGTCCATTAAATTATAGTTAATTATTTTATATAGTATACACATTTGTAATTGAATAAAACAAAATATAGGTATTTTCAAAAATTTATACTTACTTGACGAAATATTTATTTAAATCTGACATAATTGCTTTTGGTACAAAAGGTTCTAATAAGTTTCCTGTTAAATTACTCACTGCTAATATTGACAAATATTCGAGTATTTTATTTCCAGTATTTCCACCTGGAACAGCAGTGAGTATTCTTTTCTCTAAACATTTTTTAGTGGCTTGAAATTGAATGGTAGAAATATTATTAACTGAACTTTTAAACAAATTTACATATATGAAATAATTAGATAAAACAAAAACAATAATTGCTGTTATTATGAAATACTTTTGTTTCTTCATTCCTGAACTAACTATTGTCGTGGCGAATAAACTATGATACTATAAGTAATTTCACTATATGTATAAGTATTAAAATTCTAACCGATAAGATAACGATTTTACCCAGATGAACAAACACTGGCTTCAACTTTAATATTGATTGCTCAAAATATTATAAGCAATATGCACATCAAATATTGCTAAGTGCATTTCATACTACATCGCAGCAGCTAAATCAAAGATTATAATCAAAACCTAGATATAAATCATTATACAACTAACCGAAAATCTTATGTATAATTCATAATTGAATAAGCTACAATTAATTATATTATAATATGCTAAGCAACAATAATTTGAATATAATTTATATAAATGCAAGAAATGAAGTAGAATTATTAATACAGATGTAACAGAAACAAATTCACGCAATAATAATCTATCTATCTATCTATGGGTGCGTTCCGAAATCAAACTCAAGCGCTCATGAGCGCTTATGAGCTCTGACAAGTCGTTCCGTTATTAAAATATTTCGCTGACAAGCTCAGTTATGACGTCACTGCTACGTCATCANGGTTGCTTGGTGATTGTCATGTTTCATTTCTAGATTAAATTTATTTTTTAAGAATTGAGTTAGAAGAGTTGCTTCTTTTTTCTGGAAATCAGTGTTAAAGTCACCAAGCAACCACAAGATATGGTACAACAATAGATGCAATTTTTACATCAACAAATTAGTTATCACAAAATGATAATTACATTAATAGAATAAAATCAAAGAAACCTTCTTCATTATTTTCTTCTTGCATCAATAGTTAATCAACTTGGGCAAATTCTCATCAGCTTCTTAATATTTCGAAATTTTTATTTAAATATACCTACAATTCGAAAAAGTTTCACTTGCATCGTGGTTTCAGAAAACCATACCTTATCTTGTTTTTAATATAGCCATTAAATTCTTGATGGGAATTCTCACAATTGAATTGTAGGTATTTTATTTGTATCTTCATGCATATTACCTCCTTGTAATATTAAAGCTTTCTATACTTTTGAATCAGAACCGCATAAATTTCGGCGTTCAATAAATCAAAAAGTTTTGGCATTTCGTATACGATCTTGTTATATATACAGCGTTATGTGTCTGAATTAGTAGCAGAAAAGTAAGGCAATGTTCCCAACACATAGGTATTTGTTTATATGTAGGTTTCTTTCGTTGTTTTGATACAACAAGTATATTTGCTTGTTGGTAGAAATAGGAGGGACACTGAACATTATCGTTATTTCCTAGTATGTCTTCTTTGTTTCCCCTCGCATTTCTCTGCCCTAGTTTTCTTTTCCTTGTAGCTGCAAGGGATACAGCTCCCTGCAAATACAAACTCATAAATCCGCGTTATGCGTCTGCTCTTCACCTGGGACTTCTACAAATGTCTGTCGTTTGGTTTGAGTTTACAAACCGGAAAGAGGGAAGAATCTACTAAGAAAATCTTAATTTTTATTTAATTTCATATTTAAATTTAAATAGTTTATAATAAATCATCTTTTTGCTGACTTTATTCAATTTGGAAATCATGAGGATTGATGACATTCCTTTTTCTCACTCTGCAAATATTTCAGGGGAGCTTTTGTTGAATTTTGAGAGTGTGTGTATGTTCAAGAACATTTTCAGTGTTAGACACCCGTTACAATACTGACTCGTCTATAATATTAAATCATATCATCTACCTTTATTGCACTCAATGCCTCATGTCAAAATACACTCTCAAAATTCGCATGTCGACGCTGATGTATTCAAGTGCAACATGTACAATGTAATGGTAACTTTCAACAGCGACTCCTCGGAAAATGTGACTAGGTAGGATGGAAGATATCTGAAAGCAGAGTAAAACTGTAAATTTGGAGAATCGACGAAAAGCCGAGAGTTGAATCGAATGTTGCGTATACCGTGCGCGCTGAAATATAAAAGTAAAATTGCATTTGCCATTCGATACGTCGTGATAAATCAGTAGAAAGCCTATCCGAGTCATAGCAAAGACATGGAACGAGATATTATGTGCATCTATGATGGTTTCTTCCTTCATTCATGTTGTTTAATATGAAACTTCAGATTTATAAAAGGATCTTTTTTGTTTTTCTAAAAACTACTAGAGCTTTAGTGTTTTACAATTTATATTTATTTTATTCTAAAGTGCTAAATTCAAAACGTTATATCTAAAAATTTTGCCATCAAAAGGAAACCTCATTTTATTTATTTTATCTTCAATTTTATTTTTTATACTTGGATGATTAATCTCAGCAAAGCAATGATTGGAAATTGCTTTTCTAAATTTGGAATAGGTATTCAAAGAGATTAAACAGAACACACATTTGATTATAAACCAATTTGCTTTCGTGTTGCAGTTATCTGTGCGAATATAATCTGTACTGATGTTAAGTATGTCAACAGCAACAGGTAAAGCAAGGAAATTTTAAGGTAAAAGCAAACAAAGAACAGGATCAACTAAAGATTAAGATTTTAGAAATTCATGTCAACTTCTGTGCTTCTTGCTTAAGAATGAGTGCTTAAACTTAAACACATGTCACGTCCCAACACCACCAAAAACTAAAATCCATAAAATTAACGCTACAACATGTACAATTCCGCAAATTTTCAATGTTGCAAGTTTAAAATAAATGAGCCCAGTTTTACAATTTTCCGGAAAACAGTCCATTTAGAAATGACCCTCGATTTGCAATCAACTTGTCGCTCTCACACCAGATGCACATCGCCTGCTTCCCATCATTTTCCTCTGTTCGAGTCCTCTTTGCTTGAACATAGCCGCTAGTGTCAATTCGTATATGTATTGACTGACCAGGATGACCAGGACGAGACCCTAGCATTTGTTCCCTCTCAAACCCAATGAAATACACTTAGAAAGTGCTAAACTCAGTGTGATGCTGAAAACGTCCAGCTTCACCTCCGCTCAATGATCGAAGCAAGCAGGGAAAAGAAAAGAATGGCACGGTGTGAATCGCCAAACGGTCAACGATAAAATCGCCTACGAGAGCACGAAAATCAAGCTGCGAGAAAACACTACTGTCTACACATAAAAAAGAGAAAACGACTCTGACAAAAGAAGAGGAACGGAAAAAAGAAGTGGAAATAACACGATGGAGAAAAACGAGTGAAATCTCTTCATTCGATTTTCTCGTGTCACTTAACGTCCGACGGATGCTTTCGTTGTTATGTTACATGAACACGAGCAGAAGAGCAAAGCCATGAAGTCCGGTAGCGAGCTCAAGCCGAGTGCTTTTTATGAGGTTTGCTATTGGTATTTCTAATGGTTTTTCCGATAGCTCTGCCCAATGATTTTCTCAACGATGTTTCAAGGGTTTTCGAGGGGGCTGTCAAGTATTATCAATTGTTTTAACAAAATAACGACTGTGATTTTTTTGTTACATTGTGTTTATCTAAAGAGGTTGTTGGGTTGTTATCCTTAATCCTTGTTGAATAAGTAATGGCATATAATTTAGATCTACTTTCATGTTATCTTTGTTTCTTAGAAAGTCTATAATAATAAATCATAACGAAGTCGAATTAATTGGGTGCATCTAAATTTTGCAGGAAGTTTAGTTCATTATAAATTTTCTTGTGTGTTTCTTGTTTTGCTTAAGTGTATCACATACATAATTAAGTTTAAGATAAAACCGGAAATGGAATAGGGAAATATATGAATTTGTGGAATCTTTAAATTAACAAAGTTATTAAGTTTTGGTTTATATTTTGTTTTTTTGTTTTGAGTTTCTATTTAGTTATATTAAGGATAAAAACAATTTACTATTGTAAATTTGCAATTCTTCGCAGGTTTCTTCAGTTGCGGAGTGGGGTAGTTAAGTTGAGTCAGTTGTGAGTGCGCGACGCGTCTGTATGACGGTTATGTTTGATTATTTTTTTGCATTAAATTCAATTGCAAAATTAAAACAAAATGTTGCTAACGTGTTGTACTGTATCTTTAAACTTTAATCTTGTGCGTTTATGTACTGTTGTGATTTTATAAAATCGCGTAGAGAAACAATAGTAAACAATACGTTTAGAAACGTTAACAGTGCAAGTGGACAAAATGGCCGCCAGGCAGTGTTCATCTCTTTGGCTTTGATTACAAACAATACAAACATTTACAATCTTTTAAATGGTAAGTTATGTTTATAATTATCACTTATGAAAAGAATTGTCTCTGTATTCCAGTGATGTTCACTATTTTATTTTCTGCAGCAGCTTAAATAAAGAAACAAATTGTTGCCGCTTGAGTAATACCAATAAGTAAAATCGGCTGAAATTAGGTCGTCGTTGACGTTGTTCTTTTTTATACTGATATATTATTAGTAGGTATCTCGAAATATTAATCATAAACTTCAACAAAAGTTATCTACTTAAATGCTGAAAGTTTGCAAGGACTCTTGATTCTAAATCATTGAATGTATCAAGATGAAGAAATCATATAAGGAACTTTGAGTGAACTTAGGCTTGGATATCAATGACTATATTACTTAGTTTAAGATGATAACTTTGGAAACTTTCAAGAATTTCAGTTTAATCAACATATTAAAACAGAAACAAAAGAAATAATGCAAATTCAACTATAAATAAATATAAAATTAAAATAAATGCATTCCCATTCCACCCCTATGAAATTTTTGATATGGCTGAATATGAAGTTGATTTTAATGAACACCTTTGACACGACGTTCATTTCATAACTTTGTAATACATTTAGTATGAATGAATGGCATCACATCAGCATCAATAAAATCAGGTAAAATCCAAAACGAATACGCTGTATATGTCTATCCATCTCACTATCTAACTTATTTGCTCTGATTAACTTCATACTTCGTCAACTGCAACGCTTCCTCGTTTGCCATAAACATGAAACTAAGGCACTGAGAGAAGAGAGGAAGCAATGCCAGAAATGTAGCGTGTATCTGCATCCCTTCATCTTTCGCGATTCGTTTCCTTTCAGTTGTACGAAAGTCTTGCTCGGCTTATAGCTTTCCCTTTACACCCTTACGCGAGTGATAATCGGATTCGAAGCGTACCTGTAACTACATTTGGAATGTTAGATTTTCACCCGCTTGCAATGTCACAATGCAGAAACCGAATTTGCTTACATCTTCCGACTTTTGGCTTTTGACTTTTATCTCAGATTTCAATTTATTTCGGTTTCCATTAGGTTACGATTGATTTCTCTTACAATGAACTCAGCATTAGATGAAGAGGAATAGAATGAGAGGAAAGGAGCAAAGTGTTACTTAGTAAATGTTCTAAGAACTAAAATTAATAAGTTAATACTCGCAAATTCCATGGCGAAGAAAACGTTTATAAACTGTAGAGGAATTTAGTCGCAAAGTTTTGCAAAGCCCATGTATTTACGACGTGGTTAGATTCAACAAGTGATGAGAGTGAGTTTTTCCCGAGTTTCCCTTTTCGCTTTTCCGCAAGTCGTCAGTATTCGTATCCGAGACCATAAAACTTTGTCGAATCAGACCAGACTCTATAGTTCTCAAAGTCTGTCCGTCAGCATCATGTCTGGAAGCAACAGTTGCCTGCTTGCTTGCTCTTAAATGACTGTTTCGGATTTGGAAAAGTTTTAAAGGTTTTGTTTAAATTGAAAAATTGTTTTATTTAAAAAATTAGAAATAAAAATTTTAACATGAGATAACAAGATAATTTAGTGGTGAGTAGACAGAGTTGGCTTTAGGGCAAGAAGTTAGAAAATTTCAGACAGATGTCAGAGATCTTAGCACTGTTTTTTTTGTATAAAGACATGAAACGAAAAAATGAAATAAGAAGAAGTAAAAGGAAAGCAAAAAGGAAAAGCAGAGTGACTTTATTTCCGCCAGTTGCACAATCGGAAGGTCTTCCTTGATGCGGGTGCACTTCGAACAAAATTTACCAAAAGAACCAACTTATTTCGTCCTTTTTTATTTGTCGTACTTTTTCTTTATTTACTTTTCTTCCTTTTCTTTAGTTACAATCATCACGATAACTTCAATTCATGTAAGTTCAGTTTTTCATCAAAAGCATTTAATAAAAATTCCACTTTTTCATATTTAAATTTCAAAATTCAGGTTTATGATCATCCCCCTCAGAGATTTATCCATGAAACATTATTAACCTATTAGTAACCTCCATGAAAACCAAAATAACAGGTGAAAGTCCATTTGCACAATGTTTACTTTCCAGAATTGGGATTGGGATTTTATCAGCTGTAGATATATCGTACATTTTTCATGTTCGGCATAATGGCGATTTCCATCCGGCGACCATTTATTAATTCTTTAATTATATTCAATCCTCGTGGGTATCGTATATGGAAATTTAACTCTGCGATTTACAAAAGCAAGCTTTCTTTATTATATACAACAGCGACAAGTTTCCTCTTCCAGGGATAATGTAGTGCAAAAGTTTAAAGCGACTAATTTCTTATGCAGCAAAAATAGTTTTTTCCATCTGCGAAGTTTTCTCATGCGCTCGTACGTAATAAACTTTATAATACTTTTGTTTTCATTGGGAATGCTATGCGTTAGTATTAGTCTTTTCTATTTTGATTTTAATGGCTCCGCTTTTCCATTTGAGTTTTAACTTTATAACTTTTTTTCGGATTGAAAAAGTTTTGCATTTATTATGCTTTTAATTCATTAAAATTTAGTATTATCTTTTTACATATTTCTATTTGATATATTTTTGTAAAGAAATAAATTGCTGGTGTATAAATTTGTAAACCTTAACACTTTCTAAATAAATAAACTCGGTTAAAAATTCGGTTAAGGTACAAAAAGTAGCAAATACGTCCCAGGTTCTGATTCGTTTCATCTATTGGTTTTCTCAGTTGTTAAAATACCCTGAAGAAAAGTCAAACTTAGTTATACTCAAAAAAATAACATTTTTAATTTAAATCTTTTTAAAATTTTAAAATTTAATTTTTATAAAATCCAAGTTATTAATTTTCTCATATTAATTTCTACACCTACATGAGTACATATTACACATTTTGAATGGTTCACTAGGTAGTTACGAAGGGTACATAGGTAAAATCCAATTCCGCAACCCCCTAAAACGCTTCTCGATCATTCAATTTCGTAGTAAATTGTTCATAACGGAAGCTCATATCCGGGCTAGCATGGAGGAGGTTTCGACACAGTGCGTGGTAGCTTTCGGTCGAGAGAGACTATTCGTCGGTTCGGTTCTTACTTACAAGCTTGTCGAACTTACTGAAAGCAAGGAACAAGGTCCATATTGGAAAGCGTCCTAGACGCTTTTCCTAGCGGATGAGTCGAAAGAATCGAACGGGCGGACCTCCCGGACAAGACCCTTTCACGTCGATTTCTTCTATCTCTGGGAAAATGTTACATTACGGCTTTAGGTTTAAGTTTACAGACTTCAACTACTGTATTACCGTATTGTTACTACTAAAATTTTCAATTTCCGTTAGACGGCTTTATTTTTTGAGATTTTCTAGGGAAAAGGAAAAGTCTTTGTTCATCTTTTAATTTATTGCTTTTTTTAAATATTTGTTTTGACACAGAAGGATAAAGAAATTTTCCACAAAGGACAATAAAGGACAATCCTAGAGTAGAATTTTTATTTGGATTTTTGGTATTCAAAAAATTGAAAAGATGATGAACAATATCACACTTTTGTTGGTTTCAAGCTGTGATTGTCGATGCAGCTGGAAAATGAAATATTTCAGGCATATAACCATTGCATGCATCCAATAATCAAAATATAATATGCGAAAAATAAAAATAAAACTGCGTTCATATATGACACTAAAAGCGAAATGAAATTATTGGGAATACACGTGTGAAGTTTTAATTTTTTCGTTTATTGATTCTAGCAATATCAAATTTAAGCTTTTAGTGGAAATTGATATAGAGAAATATTTATAAATGAATTTTTGTTTACTTTTGATAACTTACCATAGTGCAGATATTTGTAATCGCAGAATTTTATATTGTTAGCTGTAAGTAAAGTTGCATATAGTGAGACTCTATAAAAATAATTTTTAATTTCAAAAAATTTAATTTTATAGTTTTTAATTATTTTAAACACTATAATATTATGTAAAATATGTTTGAAATGTTATATAACATTTTAGTAATTAGCTTGGTGAGCATATCTGAATTCTAACACGATTAAATTGATCATAAACAATAATTTACTGTTATTAACTATGGATTGAAATTTAATTTATTATTATTTAATAATATAGTACAACGATTACTATTGTTATTGGTAATATCTATGATATGGATAGATATACATTGATGCATTTATGAATTTACACTTTAGTCCTGTACAAATTATGAATTTAAAGGATTATATTCGAGTTTACAGTTAGGCTGTAGCATTTATGTGATAGTGTAACACCTGTTTAAATTTGATTTTAATACACTTTCCTAATATCCAATATTATTAACTAATATATTACAAATATTGATATATATTTTGTAAGTATAACAATGTAATTAAGAAAATTAATTTTTTTCTTGGGAAAACCTAAAGATTTTAAATTGAAATTATACAATAAAAAAAAATTGAAATAGAAAATTAGTTAGGTCAGTATAACTGTAACAAACGATAAGAGATAAATCTCGTACGACGTACATGTAGCAGCTTACACATTGTTAGGGATGATGCCCCTGTGATGAATAGTGATAGGAAGATTGCATTCAGGATGATAGTATTGATGTAGGCTATGGCCAGAATGGTTTTATTGTAAATTGCGATTGTACGATAGGTAATCTGTGCCATTGTTACGTTTTACTTACCTCATGGCATTAATGCCCGTTCTCTGATGCCATGTTGCGGCTTGTGGTATTTCGGCATATTAGGATAAACGGGAGGAGAGCGAAATCAATTTTCGTTGTTGTCGGTCGTGGGATTATAGCTTTCATAATTTTATACTAAGTGTTTTCAAAAGAATATTTTTAATTTTGAGTATTCTCTTCTTAAAAAATAAATGTCAAAGGAATCATATATTTTTATAATTTTGAAATTTTCTGTTTAATATTTATTGAAGGAATTAATATTTTATTTATACATATATGTATCTATATTAATATTATATATAATGTAATCAGGACTTTGTAGGATATAGCTAATCATCTAATCATTATAATTGGGAAGCTAACAGTTAAGCCACAACAATAAGGCGTGTGTGTCGCTTGATTAAAGATCATTTTGTCGAAAAGCTCACAAAATGATGAAACAAAAGAGAGATTAGTGCCCCTTCCAAAGAAAATACAATGTTACACGAGATGTTAAAACGCGGATTTGTAATTATGAAATTATCAGTGATTAAATTGACATCGGGCTTTTATAATTCCAATTAAAATGGATTGGGAATAGTTTGGCTCTCAAAGATACCTGATCTGATAATAATAATGAATTGCAATAGTTAAAATTCATTAATTAGGTTTTAATTAATAACGAGTGAAAATAAAACATTCGTGTTTTATTTCAAACAACAACAAATTCTAAATAAATAAATCTCTGTTTTTTTATCAACATGAAAATGTTTGCAATTACATAATTGATATTTAATTATTACCAATTACCAATTAAAAATTAATCATTTTAAACGTTCCAATTTTAAAACACTTCTGATTAGATTAATTCGTAAACATTTAGTCTGCTTAAAATAGATATATTAATCAAGAGAATTTTCCACTTTCTCTCGAAATAATTGCTTCAAATGACCCTAAAACGGCATTTCATCATTTTCACCCTTCTCGAAATCAAATTGTACGTATTTTCCTTATCGTCGTTAAATTTGGCTTTTATTTGCACGAACATTTGATGTATACTTCCTTAATTGCAAGGAATCTTGTTTAATCCTTAAATATCTTGAATTTAATCTGACATTACTCTAATTACCTTCATTTAAGATCTTCGGAAGCTTCAAAAATTTCGCTTTCGTTTCCTTTCTGTTTTATCATTTCACTTTCGCGTTTATTAATAAATTAAAATATAAATTTTAAATAAAACAAAACAAAATCGGATTCTAGATAGATATTAGAATTAGAATTAGATTCGGGAAATTTATTTCATTTTTATTAATTAAATTGAATGCAAATTTTCAATGGGAAAATAGAATAAAGTAAAAAAGAAATTGTATTAAGATTTGAATAAGGAATTGTTTATTCCAGTCTTAATTAAATTAAGATTTCTATGTTTGAGTGTCTGGAGTCGCAGAGATTTTCAATTGGAAATAATTGCTTTGAAAAGGCTGCCGGGGAATCGGAAAAAAGAAGGGAAAAATCGAGAAAGAAATTAATTGGAGATTATTGCATATTGCTTTATGTCCTCAGTGGTACTAATGAATATTTAATAGTTTAAAGAAAAATAATTGTAGATTTTATTGGAGATATGAATATAGGTTTATGGATATTGTGTCTAAAGCAGTTGTGGATTTGAGATAGTGGAAATGACCACAAACAGAAACCGATTTAGTATTATCATCTACGCATAACGAAACCACATGTCATCAACATAAACATAGACATAGAAAATATAATTTAAAACTGCTCAAATAGAATTTTCTTTCTTTAAATGTACTATCAACATTTATTTGTCCAAAAAGTTTGTAAAGCCCTTATCGACGAAAAATTGCTTCAATGGAAGGACTACCGTTTTTGGTAAAAAATTGCCGAATGTTATTTTGGATTTATATAAAAACCGATTTATATAAAAATCAACTTCATACCTACAACCGTTTTCAATTTATGAACAAAAAACAAATTTATTTGAAAGTATGTGAAAAAGTTTTGGTATGCCGTGCATTTTCTCGTTTAAAATTTACCACGTATCTAGGATATTTGAGGTGCAGATCTAATTTAATTTTCTAAACTATTATTTTGCCTTTGGGCAATATATCTAGAAAATGCTGAATATTATTTTATAACTATTGCACAATTTCTAACTTCTACTGTAATTTTGAATTTTTATTTAGCTAAAATAATGTTGAATTGCCATCTCACATTGTGCAGGTTTCGTCGACAACGAACCAGCTTAAAATCGGTTCTCAATTGCCGCGAAACCCGTAACATATGAGGGTCAGTAAAATTTCATTTTTAATTCTTTACGAAAATTATTATTAAAATCAGTTCATGTTTAATATTAAAACACGCAGAATTTTCTAAAGAAGTAATATAAATATTACTAAAAATAATTTGTTAGTAATATGTAAATATTACAAGTTGTTTACGTTCTTCTCTTCTTTGTTTTGTCTTCCATTCTTCTGATAAGCAAATCTTTTTGCGTTGCACTACGCAGCGCCAAGTCAGTAGTGATCGTGCGGGCGAATTGTTCTAACGCGTAATTTACTAAAATTGTTTAATGCAATTATTTTTAATAAAGGCACACTTTTAATTAATAATTATGTACATTGTGTATCTTACTAACTTAGTGTAGTAGTGCCAGTTTTACATTTTGAACTTGTAATCGGTGTATCAGTGCAAAATCATCTCCTGTTCCAGGTTGAAGCAACTTCCATGACGAAGGATTGGCCGCCATTACATTTTTTGAAGGTAAAATTTATTTTTCTATTTTTTCTATGAGAATTAGTTAACGACAAAATCTCCAAGGTTTAATTATAATTATCAATATTAGAATTAGCAACAATTTGCAAGCATTTATCTCCTATCAAACTGTTCCTTAAGCCCCTTGAATACGAAATACCTTTATATAAACAAAGGATGGTTATGCTAACTATAAGTAAACCACTCTGACAAGATCACTGTTTGGCAAAGTAATGGTCTGAGTGTTTATAGTTTATATCTAAGTAAATATCAGAGAACGAACAGAAGCTTAACATAGCAACTAGCCCTAGTTTCACATTTAATGGCAATTATAGGGCAATTTTAACTTCGACTCATAATTAAATTGAATCCCAATTAAGGGTTGGTAACTCTACGATTTGGTTACGATGCCATCCAGTCAATCAGTTATTTGATGGTGGTTCTGGTTCCCCATCGTCTATTACATTACTTACTATTGCTTGCGTTCCCCAATTCTGATGTGACTCTTCCAGCTTCCAGGTTCTAGATTCCAGGTTCGTACTTGCTAATAAATAGATAGTTAGAGCCTAGCAGAGAGATTGAGTTGTATAGTGTAACTTTGATTCAAACTTATTGAAAGCTATGCAGCATAGGTATATAGTTGAAAGGTATAGTTTCAGATTATACAATTATTTTGAATAGGTCAAAGAGAAATTTTCTTTAATTGAAGTATTCCATTGTTTGTAATTTTAAGAAAATTCCCATTGAAATTACATATTTCTCTCCCATATGAAAGTTGTCAACTCGATTATATAAACATCTACAGTATATACCACAATAGAATTGTTTTGTGTTTCGTGTGAGATGTTTTGTCTTATTTGCAGTTGATAGCTACACGCATTGAAATCATCACATGCTCTTGTTTTATTGTGTTGAACATAATGTCAAAATTTTCCATATAGTGGAACAACTGTACTCAGACTATTTGAATGTTGCAACATAATAGAATACGAACAAGTGAACGTCGACGAGTCGCGATGCTACCGGACGTTCATAGAAAAGCGCTTCCGATAAAACCAAACAATTGTCATTTCATAACCTGATGTTAGCGTCGCCAACTCCCGGATTTGACTGTCGTCGAGGTAGTTATCATGTTTCACTTTTCTTCATTTCGCATTGCAATTTGTATTGTGATGCTAAACTTTATCTACGGTCGAAACTGAACAACATAATCTGAAAACTGGAATATATAAGCTTTAGCAATTTTTTTTTGCTGTCGTCATTTGTTGTTTAGATTAAAGAAAAAATGAAAAATGATCAGAGTTGAAATATAACGAATGAATCGAAAACGCCAAGACGACGATTTCAGGTAAAAAAAAGTAAGAAGCAAAGTTTTCTCATTCATTTGCAAGTGCATGCAATTCTGGCCAGACACCCGATATCATCCAGTAAATGGGGAATTACTCTTCTTCACGCTTTACACTCTCCTGTCCGGAATTACTTTATAATTACTTTTGAAAAGGGGACGATCGCCCTGCTCTAAAATTACTTCCTACTTGCTTGTCCATACTGCAATAACATCTCCCCTTCAACGTTTTTCAAAATGGATTATCCAAAAAGATGATGAATCTAATATGTAACCTGAAATCCTATCCGCTTCTTGTTAATATTAGTTACATTTTATTCCTCGAGATTTGTTACTGCAGTTTTTCTAACATTCTTATTCCATTTCGATTAAATCCTAATTTGTGTGTTTCCTTTCGAGAAGTATTTATATACAATCTTTTTGACGTCTTTGCTTGATCTTCAGCAACTGAAATTAGAACGAAAAGTTTCAAGCAAGTTAAAGCGATTTGCTTCCTTGACATTTTTATATTATGGCGTATTACAGATACGGTGTAGTCGCCTTGTCAATTTATAATAAATTGGAAATGAAAAGTAAACTCGGCACGACTTATATTTCTCGAATGAAATAAAAAGTTACAGGTACCAATAAGCATTCTGTCGTTCGTTGGTATTACGAAACCGCGAGGAATAAAAAACTCGCTCCTTCATGCAAGAGATCGTTATTTGATGGAATTGTTTCCGCTTGGACAAAGTTACGGAATGTTTTATATTATTTATCTACGTTACATAGTATTTTCAACGGTTTGTTAATTTTATTTCGTTTCCGGGTTGGAATATTAAAATTTAAAAATTTGCTCTTGGTTTAAGTTGTGTTGGTAATATAATTGACATTTTAGTTTTGTTGTAAATCAAAATTTTCGTTGATGTTGTTGTTTATTTGTAATTATATATGGAAATTTGAAACTTTGATTGTAGTTTGCTCATGTTGAAACTTTCAAACTTATGTGTGTTTATAGTTTACTCGTTAGTGCATATTTATTATTATAATTTATAGGTGCAAATTGTTTTAAGGGTTCTACTACTAATTAATAGTGAATGTTTTTTTTTGTATAAAAATCATGAAGAAAGTGGTTCACTTTAGACAACTAGTTGTTTAAATTGAATGTTTGGTTACCATTCTTGAATAAATATTTTAAAATTTTAAATTTTGACCCAATATTGGTCCAATTTCAGCAACTACGTCTTGGCTCAAATTAGAAAACCATAACTTATGACTAAGAAACAGTGGCGTCACTAGGGTTGGTGTCACCCGGTGCGGTAAATGGTGTCACCCCCTCACGACACCCCACATATAAAAGGGATGGCGAACCTTTTTTGATGTCCGTGCTACAAAGTAAAAAAATAATTTTTAAATAGGTAACGGGGTTCAGCCGATGAGCAAAAAAAAAACAGTGCTACCTTTTCTTTTATTATTTAACAGCCAATTAATTCAATTAATTGTC